>NDFZ01004970.1:173072-192003 GCA_002192655.3 Mamestra configurata | reverse complement strand
ATATCTTGGGACAACTCACACACGGTCATCCGATCCCAAACTAGGCAGAGCCTGTGCTATGGCAACCAGACAACTGATAAACATACTTATATATTTCTAAATACATACATATTATAGACAAATTACACCCAGACACAGAACAAATGATCATGCTCATCACACAAAGATTTGTCCTGGGTGGGAATCGAACCCACGACCTCCGGTTTAGCAGTCAGGGTCACTGACCACTCGACCAACAGGCCAGTCATAATGGTTACATGTTGAAATTATGAACTAATGAAATATCTATACTAATATTATAAAGCTGAAGAGTTTGTTTGTTTGTTTGTTTGAACGCGCTAATCTCTGGAATTACTGGTCCGATTTGAATGATTCTTTCAGTGTTGGGTAGTCCATTTATCGAGGAAGGCTATAGGCTATTTTTTTTTTTTTCAAAATTAGGGATCCGTAATAAAATTGCTATTTCGTAACACAAGGTGTAAAATCAAAAACCTTTTTTTGCGTGCGCTGCAAAAACTATTGACAAAAGAACAAAATGATGTACTACGGGTTAGAAGATCCCATTAAGACCTACAAAAAAGTCCGCGAGAACATATATCTAGCTATCATGGTTTAATCACAATAACCCATTTTGTGTTCAAAATAATTATTAAATCGTCTAAAGAAAAAAAACTACGTTAAATACGTATCGTAATATTAATCTTTATCGAAATTAAGCATTATGTTATCAAGAGTATTTATGTAGAAGTAAAATACTTTTTGTTTCATCTCAATCGGATATTTCGTTTAAAAGTTATCACGTGTGTAAGATGTTAAGAGTTGGTACCTATTAATGAGTTATGGGCCATAGAGTTTTTTATCAACATAAAATCCTGTAATAATCTTTTTCGAAATATATTTGTTGATGATTGTAAGTATAAGATCTTTGAAGAGTATAATAAATACATTTCTAAAATAACTCTGCTAAGGAAATCCACGCGCGCATAATGTTTTGAACAGTTCTGAAGACATTGATAATTGCATTAACTTCGGTAATGGTAGTTGAAACTTCTAATACAATTAAAGGAGTTTTAATCTAATAGAATTGAAAAACGCCCCAATTTTTTGGGTAACGTAATTCCTCCAAACTCACGAGATTCAACGAATCCTAAATTTTGATTCTAATCTTGAAAATTAAAAGCAGAATATTTTTAGTATTTATTTCCTTTGGGCCAAGTTCTTTTGCAATTGTATTGAGTGCTTTTATCATTTGTATGCTCAGTATTCCACAATCACCAGTAAATTCTATAAAGTTCAATGAACTTATTTGATCTTTATTATGAACTTTATTATAGCAATACAGAATAAAGCGAAATAGTGATACAAAAGCGGCTTTCAAATAATTCTCAAAGAGATATTAAAAAGTGATCAAATTAACACAAAGGGCTCAAAACAGCTATTTTATAGGAACTAGCACTAACAAGTCTAAAGCAACTTGGGAGGTAACCAATTCTATGAAATTTAATATTCCTAAAATGATAGCAAGACATTTTAATGATTATTTTATAGACTCAGTTCAATCGAATGCCGATAATTTGCGAATAATACTCAAACAGACACATCATCAGGATTATATATCTAATCTATCTAAACTAATATTATAAAGAGTAAAGATTAGTTAGTTTGTTTGTTTAGAATTAAGGTTGATAATGTACATGTAAACTACACTTCAAATTACTCAAATCGGACCTTTCGTTTTAAAGTTACGACGGGCATAAAAATGGTCTAAGTAAGAAAAATGTTACGGTTTGAGCGAACTGGGGAGAATCTTAACGCTTAGTCCGATGAAGCTGAAACACGGCATTAATGTTTTGGATAAAAAAAGAAAAATAACAAATATTTGGATTTTTCGATGCTCTAAGTAAGAAAAATGTTGCGGTTTGAGCTAACTGGGGAGAAACTTAATGCACGGCATTAATGTTTTGGATAAAAAATTAAGAATAACAAATATAAGGGGCGAAAAGGGTTGATGAATTTTTCAGGGGAGGACATTATTGCTTACTTCAATTTACGTGGAAATTGGAATGAACAAGCTAAAAGTGGGAAATTTGAAACAGATCTAACAATGTTTACATAGTCAACCTCTGGCGGGGTGAACGGGGTGAACTGGGTGGATAGTAGGCTGATCCTGAGACCGTTGAATGGATATCGTAGTGCTTAATTTTCCAAAACTTACCTTTAAAAAGGGTTTGAGGGGGCGTTGAAGTTTGTGGAGTACCTACTAAATCCGCGCGGAGTCGCGGGCGAAGTGCTAGTTTATAATAAATTAGAATTAGGCGTTCCATGTAACCTTGACATAGCTCGCGCGTGATCACTGCGCCTGATGCCAATTTGTTCATATTGGCCGATAACCATGCCAAATCGTAGTATGTGACTTGTGACGACCTCATTAAACACAAGCACTACGTACTCTTAATCAGAAAGAATATATGCTTTTATAAACAAACCAACACCTATTGAAAATCTGGACTCTTCGGTTAATTTTATTTTTATTTAGATATTCCGGCGGTAAAATTATTTATGGGCCGATAATATTAATCATAAATCATAATAACGAATACAAATATCACTGATTTATATGAAAGCTCACTAACATTGACCCAAATTTTCATCTACATGCTATTCATTAAAAGATTTTTCATAAAGTAAGTAGTCTAAATAAAAATGAATGCGTAATGATTGATAGAGAGATTAGTATCTAGCAAAAAGCATGGTGGGTTGCAAGTGTGACCGAGTGAGTTCGCATTGAAATAGCTCGTGTGAGCGTGTCGCGCTTGGCACGGCGTCAACAGCGGCCAGTAAACACCTCCCGCTTTGTGAAAAAATGTGACATGCCCAACGCTCTGTAGGTAAATAAACCGAAGCTACGTTGTAGCGGTCACTAAGATGAGTAGACGCCGCTTCAAAGAACACGTTAAATCAACCCGTTTCATTGTTAAACAACACTCGCATCAAACAAGTCGATCCTAAAATTAAAACAGTTTTCCGAAAACGTTACAGATGCGCTAGATTGCTCACGAAAATATTTTTTCATGAATAATTATAACACCATGAGGTATTGAGCCACATTGACCCAATTGTACGACTTCACAACAAATAGACAAAGCGCCTTGAGTGCTGGAGCTTTCTGATAATGAGAATTCTTATTTGATTTGGCATTCAGTGGACGGCGGTACTCCATTATACGTTTGCTAAATTAAACGACGAGCTTGACAGTTACATGAATACACCGTTTATCACATGAGACGAATAAAGCAAAATAATGTTAACATAGAACATTGCATTGTCGACCTTCATGCGGCGAATGATCATCAATAGATTCATCTAGGACACGTGAAGTAAAAGGGCATCATTAAGTCCTCGTCTATCAGTTCGTAGCTCTAGCTTGAAGTAACATGCAACGTTTGATCCTTTCTAAAGAGGCAGAGCACAACGCTGAGCAGCTCAAAACCTTCAAATAAATGACCAAAGCCAGCGAGGAATGTTTCAAATTACATAGTTGTGAAATGTTCACAAACATACGCTGCATGCTTGCGACCCTCAGCGTCGGTGGTGAGCGGCGCTTTGAAAGATTCTCAACATTTCAGGCGAACAGACGAATGTCATAGGTATGTCCTCCAGGGATTCTTGGCGAAACCGCACTAAACATTAAAATACGACTCTGACGTTGCCAGTTTATTTTTTTCTTATTTACGTTACGAAGCAGTGAAAGACCTTCGACAAAGTTTTACCTATCTGGAAAACAAACGCAATGCAGAGTAACCAGTTGTTTTGCTATTCCTGATACTAAACGGACTAACATGTGAGTACCTAGATACTTATAATTTTAGATAATGTGATACAAGCCACTAATTAATTGTTTCACAACAATATGGAAGCCAAGGTTTATGAGAGGATCAGGATTAACTTATTGTGATCAAATTAGAACTCACTTTTCTTCTGCTTCTCGACGTAGTAGCCATGCCCTGTAAAGACAGAAATAAAGATATCAGCATTAAACAGTCTTCATTAGAAACTTAAGTTCCTATTCTTGAAACAAAAATTCTCACTTCACAATAAGAAAGTTCTGAGAAATTAATTAAAGCTTAACATTTGTGTAGACGCAGCCGTAAGACGACCGCTACGCTTCACTACTCTACCAAAATGTCACATCCTCACGACTTACAATAATTACTGGAAGTACACCTGTCCTTATCAAACACAATGAGTGGGTGAGTAACCATCTTAATGGGCTGTCACTTACATAATTACAAAACGTGGACACGATTACGAACTCTTTGAACCACTTTCATTATTGGACAAGTGATTTGGTTGATACCTTTGCAGCTTACAAGTATTCCAGCTATCCATATACTCCAATATAGATATAATATACTTTATTTTTAGTACACCAAATCTAGTTACATAACTCTTCTACACAAACTTAATAATTCCATGGGTAAAAATTGCAAACATCGATATCCACCAGACAACCTATGGATGAATTGAAAGAACTACTCAATAATAATTCTAGGAAATTTTGTATCCTGTAAAATTTTCAGGAAAACGTGCCCTCAACAATATTGAGTTAAAGAGAAACGGGCAGTACGGGGATTACAGTTATTATAAAATTCCAAAAACAATAATATTTTGCTCGATGTTACTTTATTAAAAACACTCCAGGAAACAAATTACGTTTTCAATCGAAACTTTTCCTTTTGATTTTAATTGAAAAACAGTGTTTTATTACGTAACGTTTTTGTGTAAAATCAATAACATATTTAGTGTTTAATGATCACTTTTAACTATGATTATAAAATTAATAACTGTTAAATTGCTTTTCAAAACACTAGTATCGTTAATTCTAGAGACACTAAATGCTTTATTTCGAGTTATTCGGCTAATTAGCGGTCCCTTACAAACAAACGTCCCATCTGGCATATACTGTTCACTAATGCTCACAACATTCTCCACAACAGTATGGGAAAACTTTTAAAATACGGCCATTCTACTAGATATTCCTTTCATACAGGTACATTAAAATGATTGATCGTTTGCTAAATTGCTAGATGAATTCTGAAGACAGTATTCATTCTGTAAAACGTAATTTCTTATGGAAACGTTGTAAAATACGCCACTAGTATGGTAGTTAAGATTGGTTCGCTAACATTTCGCCATTAAGTGATTCCAGTAGTTAGAGAACGAAAATATTTTCACGGCCACTCAAGTTATGTAAATAATATCCTACCGTGACATAACTCATGGTAAATACCTTACTTTTTTAAATTGGCCTTTTTCCAAAATAAACTTTGGAAGATTATATAAAATGCGCTACTCGCGTACCTCTAGCAACGATGGCGCTCGGTGTTTGTGAGATTTCTGATTTATTACACCTAAAACTCAAAATGCTAGTTTATATAATATTTTTTAACATGGACTTTAAATCGCATAATATGAAGTTCGCTCCGAGTTGAATCAGTACTCACTTAAAACAATATTGTTTAAAAGTTATTCTTGTAAGCCGGTAACACGTTAAACATATTTCTGATCATTAAAATAGCAATACTCTTGCTAATATTAGAAGATATAGGTACTCGTACATCCACCCACAGATGTCAACGACCTTCTGTATCTAGGTCAAGGTTATCCCACAGGAGCCAGATCATCGTTATTCCGATAAGTTGCGGTCTAATAATTGATCGAAGTTATGAACGTCATTGATATTCCAAAGGTTTTTGAACTTTTACTCGCACCAAGATTACTTATCGCGAAACCTTGTGAATTTTAAATACGTTAACTGTAATACTTTTTATGATAAAGATAGAGGAAATTTTCATGCATAACAAGCTACAAAGAATAAGAGACAGTAGTTGATTTTTTTATAAAAAATGTGATGTGAAAAGACTTACACAATTCGCGAATCGCTGTAAGCCGACACGTATGTTGCGGAACAAGACGTGCCCCCAGTGGAAGCGCACATTCATCGCCAACTATTTCCCGCTAACCTGGCCGTGTTCTTGATTTCGGGACAAGTTCCGATCAGAAATAGCAGGAGCAGTGGCCGAGTTCCCCGATTGTGTTCTCTATTTTCTATTTATGTTCGAAGTGTAACGGCTGATACGAAACACTGTCCAATTGCTATCCCACTGCACAACCGGTAACGACTTACTAATACAAGTTATTTATCTTCAATATTACAGAGAAGCGTGTTTCTTTCTCATGCGACCAATTTGGATTCGGCTCAACATAACAAATCCTACGCATTTTTAAAAAGGTTCATCCACAACGTGTGTAGCGAGGCCAAATGAAAAATTCTTCACATTATCTGAAATCATAATTTAAATACTAAACAGATGCCACAAACTTTCGAGCATTGCCCCAAAAAATAATGGTCAAGTGCGAATTGAATACGCTTATTCTGAACCCGTAGACTCTATGACCATGATCCGTAGACCCTGCGTCATAGAGGGCCTACGCCGTAGTGGGCCTACGCCGCAGAGGGCCTACGCCGTAGAGGGACCGTGCCGTAGACGGCCTACGCTGTAGAGGGCCTACGCCGTAGGGGCCCTGCGCCGTACAGGGCCTACGCCGTGAAAGCGATAGATGCGATAGACTACAAATAAATTATTATGTAGCGTGAATGTCAGACATGACAGTTTCATATTCAATTCAATCTTACTGACCAATAATAAATTTATGATTTGCTACTCTATTTAAAATACAAAAAAGTGGCATTCATAACATCGTATAGTTAGCCAATGTAAACCGACGTGAAAGTCAAACCAGGGTTTTATAATTGAGTTTCTACATTATTCGCGTAACCCTAAAAACTAATGTGCGAGAATCCGCAACATAAATCACTTTGATTTTAGAACGCTTTAATGTTTTGAGACATCAGAAAGGAATGCGGGTGAACAAGACATGAGAAGTTTTTGCGACTTTCTCTCCTGCTCTTTTATATTAGAAGTAGTGGTGAGAGATTTTTAACTGTGAACTAACTAACCAAGGGTCTCGTAGCAAGATACGTTTTCGTAGCACTCTGTTGTTCCTGAAAACAACTGCGATACATGCTACGCCCAATGCTACGGGCTACGCCTGGAGCTAACTTTGAGATCGAAAGTTCAGATTTGAATTAGGACTTGAAGTAGAATTTCTTGATATCATTCTTCAAATACTGTCTAGTTACTATTGGTATTTGATCTTCTTGAAGAAAGAGTAGCAAGAGATAAGAATTATTTATGAAGCAGCTACATGAGGGATTTTTTATTGTGAGTGGCGTCTCGCAGTTCAACCTATAAGGTTGTCGACTGCTTAACCGGGCTTGCCTGTGGTGGCTTTAATATAATATTAAAGCCTCCAGGCAGGGCTTATAAAAAACTTACAAACTAAGCGACTACACGCTAAGGGCACCCCCTGTGGGGTACGGGCCTCGGCTTAGGGCGTCGCTGGGGGAAGGACAGCTAGGTACGGGCTGGATCGAACTAGAGCTACATGAGGGAGATTTTCATAGTTTTATAGGGAAAAAGCTATAAGAAAGACTGTAAAATTGATTGGACAATAGTTTAGACTAGCCACAAAATACGGTTGCTAGGGTCGATTCATTCATGTAAACATGAACATAACCAACTGTACATAACGAATGCCTTGCAACTAGCTCGATATCGGTTATAGGAATAGCTGATAAATATTCAATGCAGAGCTTGATTCCCTGAACTGAATCATTACTAGCTATATTTCGTGATTTGGTTGCCAGGTAAGGCATTAAAAAGGTTTTTTTTGCAAAGTTCGTAAAATATGTAGCTTATTCAGTAATGAATACTCTACAAAAGTTTAACTAAATACATATATTTAATACAAAATACCTTGATGGGGTCTGAATTTGGCGGCAACTTAACAAAAAACAAAACAATTTTCACACAACCTTCCACTATTTCCGAAAATTATACATTATGACACAGCGCGAAATTGGATCGATAACATTGTGTAAACAGACAATTTAGCTCTAAATAGCAGACTTGTAATATTCTCAACAACTTTAGTGCAAGTTCTGTTAGCATACAAACTGTTGTACTGAGCGAATACGCGACAGAATGAACCTTTTTATAAAATGTAATTTATTCATGTGAGTGTCACTAGTGTCGGCGGCAAGTTTAAGGTTTTATCGGAAGTTCTTTTTGTTGATTGAAGAAAGCGCGTAGCAGCAGCGAGCCACGTCACCGATCGATGCGGACCAACCGTGGACCAACCTTGCACCACGATCTAACATTAATATACCTTCGTATATTGACAAATACGTACACAAAGGGTACCTACTTCTGAACATTGTCTTACTTACATAGTTACACGCGCCCATTACAATCAAGACTTCTTTGATAGAGCTGTATAGAAAGGTTATTAACTAACATTATCTAATCAAAATTACTTTCTTTTATCCACTAATTTTGTGTGTAGAGATGTTGTTCTTATGACATGTGTAGTTAGGTTATTTTTCAAGTAGGTATAGTAGGTGTGTAGAACGGAGAAAAAAAATCAATTTTCCTGAAACTTAGGAATGTTTTGTTTACCGAGTAAGCATGGACGCCAACCTCGATGCGACTGGGTTAAATTTTGAAAACTAAATATTAAAATGGAAAACAAATCACACCTCCACTATTAGAAATACCTCCGCTCAGCCGGCAGGCGGCACGGACACCGGCTCGCGACCGCCGCATCCGAACTGATAAACAAACCGCTCTTATACCGACTACCTCAACACAATATTTTCAGAACTATTCCTCAAAACTATCGTTATGCTTCTCAGAGTGTCACTGTATCACAACACAGGATTTTCAACGAAAACACCAACACTTTCAAAGACCAACGAGTTCGCTTGTTATTTGTGCAGTTTAGTTGTAAATACGGAAATGCCATCGGTTAGAGCAGCAGGTGCTTGATTAGTGGTGTACCTATGTGGTGGCGCCGGTGGCGGCTGGTGCGGTGGTGCGGAGAGTAGCGGTGAACTCGGGAAGGCACGAGCGGCGCCGGTGGTGGCTGCAGGGTCGCTGAGCAGCACGGGCCGGTGTCGCGCGGCCTTTGTACGTCGCACCAGGCGGGCGTTTAATGCGCGGGTATTTCTGTAGATCACAGCCATCGGACAAATCGCGACCGTGCGACCCGGCCTCAACGAGCACTCTAATAATAAACTTGTTTATATTTTTTATTCCCTCCATGACTTTTATTCTGATTCCTCACTGATGTCCAGCGGCTGACGCCGAGGCCTCGCTCCTCGACCTCGGGCACCACGTGCGCCTCGAAATAGACCGCAACGCGACACTCTTCGATTTTCGNGACAATTTAGCTCTAAATAGCAGACTTGTAATATTCTCAACAACTTTAGTGCAAGTTCTGTTAGCATACAAACTGTTGTACTGAGCGAATACGCGACAGAATGAACCTTTTTATAAAATGTAATTTATTCATGTGAGTGTCACTAGTGTCGGCGGCAAGTTTAAGGTTTTATCGGAAGTTCTTTTTGTTGATTGAAGAAAGCGCGTAGCAGCAGCGAGCCACGTCACCGATCGATGCGGACCAACCGTGGACCAACCTTGCACCACGATCTAACATTAATATACCTTCGTATATTGACAAATACGTACACAAAGGGTACCTACTTCTGAACATTGTCTTACTTACATAGTTACACGCGCCCATTACAATCAAGACTTCTTTGATAGAGCTGTATAGAAAGGTTATTAACTAACATTATCTAATCAAAATTACTTTCTTTTATCCACTAATTTTGTGTGTAGAGATGTTGTTCTTATGACATGTGTAGTTAGGTTATTTTTCAAGTAGGTATAGTAGGTGTGTAGAACGGAGAAAAAAAATCAATTTTCCTGAAACTTAGGAATGTTTTGTTTACCGAGTAAGCATGGACGCCAACCTCGATGCGACTGGGTTAAATTTTGAAAACTAAATATTAAAATGGAAAACAAATCACACCTCCACTATTAGAAATACCTCCGCTCAGCCGGCAGGCGGCACGGACACCGGCTCGCGACCGCCGCATCCGAACTGATAAACAAACCGCTCTTATACCGACTACCTCAACACAATATTTTCAGAACTATTCCTCAAAACTATCGTTATGCTTCTCAGAGTGTCACTGTATCACAACACAGGATTTTCAACGAAAACACCAACACTTTCAAAGACCAACGAGTTCGCTTGTTATTTGTGCAGTTTAGTTGTAAATACGGAAATGCCATCGGTTAGAGCAGCAGGTGCTTGATTAGTGGTGTACCTATGTGGTGGCGCCGGTGGCGGCTGGTGCGGTGGTGCGGAGAGTAGCGGTGAACTCGGGAAGGCACGAGCGGCGCCGGTGGTGGCTGCAGGGTCGCTGAGCAGCACGGGCCGGTGTCGCGCGGCCTTTGTACGTCGCACCAGGCGGGCGTTTAATGCGCGGGTATTTCTGTAGATCACAGCCATCGGACAAATCGCGACCGTGCGACCCGGCCTCAACGAGCACTCTAATAATAAACTTGTTTATATTTTTTATTCCCTCCATGACTTTTATTCTGATTCCTCACTGATGTCCAGCGGCTGACGCCGAGGCCTCGCTCCTCGACCTCGGGCACCACGTGCGCCTCGAAATAGACCGCAACGCGACACTCTTCGATTTTCGTAATTTATCGAGAACGGATTAAACGAATCGGCGCCAAAATGCGTTTTGGACGATGGCGGGTGTCGTAAAGAGTAAACGGCGAGTAGGTGTGTAGGTGTCGGAGTGTGTCGGATGTGCCGGCGGCGGCGCGGTGCGGCGTGGGTACGTACCGAGAGCGTGTCGGAGAGCGCGGAGCAGAAGGCGCTGAAGCCGGTGGCGGGCGGGCTGGGCGGCGGGCTGCCGCTCGCCCGGTCCATGGCGAGAGCGGACACTGCCGCCGAGCTGCCGAGCGCCGCCGTGCACTAACGCGCCGCGCGTCGAGCGTTACATAAACCGGGGCTTGCCCGCTGCCCGCTGCCCGCTCCCACCTGTCTGTTGTCGCTACGTTTTGGCATCACATGCGAACCACAACAATAACACTAAATAATAATAGAAATACTATTTTAAGCTCACTCAACGCCGACTCAGACTAATTTGTAGCACTTTATCTTAACATAGGATTTGATTTTAAGCAGACACGACAACCGACTAGGAGGGTGACGTTATTCTTTGATTTACACGTTACAATTCGAATCACTTCCACTCCCATTCATATCAGCGTTTCATAGACAATATACCAAGGCTACTGTGGATTGGTTAGTAGTCGGTACTAGCATGATATGGGTAGGTAGGTGGGTACCTGCGTGGGTTCATAATGAGTAATGACTTGTCAAGGGTGAACTGAGTTCGACCGAACATTTGACTTTGGCTTGAAACCGCCTTCTTTTACGCCGAAAACGTAATTGCCTTATCGAAGGCATAATGTGTTATGAACTCTTGGTAGCCCACGTAACGTTAGGTATCCTAAAAGGTCACGTCTACTTTTAATAACCTTATACCTGACTAATTTACAGAATTTCTCGCAAAATCAAACGAGTATGAAAAACGCCCAAAAATGTTACAACAAAATACCTTGTGACATATTAGAACTAAATGAAAAAAAATTAAAACTTACATTAAAACCACACTTTGTAAACAAGCATATTACAAACTAGATGATAATATTAAAGATAAGAATGCTTGGAAACATGCTGGTCCTGCTCCATAGGACAATCGAGGGTATAGTAGAAAAAGTCAAACTTGTTTTATTTACATTTTTTTTTACATTCACACACTGATCCATTGTTTTTAATTATATTGTAAATATGTGAGTACCATGTCCCTTACTAGCAAACTTAATTTTATCTCTGCTGGTATTGCTTTGTTGTACCTATAGTATATAAGTGTGTGCTGTATATTAGTGTAATGTTGGATGCATTGTGCTCACATAATATAATCAATTGATCAATGTACCTATGTATACAAAATATTGTAAAACTTATATTTGAAAAGAGTAACTATGGAGTTTCTTGTCCGTTCTTCTCCATAAGAATCTACTTTTTGCGAATGGACAACTAGAGTCGCTTATATTTTAATTTTAAACTGTAAATTTGACGTTCAAAAGTGCCTTTTAATGGTCTAGTTGAAATAAATAAATTGACTTTGACTTTGCCCAACTGGAATAAAGTCATACAAAAAATGAAATTAAACCTATACAATCTACCTATAACAGAAAACGAAAATAAGCTTGGGCTCCGTCGAAAAATTGCTATCGTGTATTCCCTAGCGCTGCAGCCCTGATAAAGAACATAACAATAACATTAGGGTGGCCTTCGACCGCTACCCTTAATTTTAATCAGGCTTTGAACACAATGAAAACTGCTTTCGTTATATTTTATTAGTAAATTATGCCGCCTCATTCCTGTACAGTTCACTTTTATTGTATTATGAGGTCACGCAATAGTTTTTAAAAGCAACAATTTATATGTAATGTGGTTGGATTGAATTTTACCTATAAATATTTTTATATTTTTCAGTTTTATCTGTAACAATAATATTTTTTTTTTAATATTCTATTAGAATAGAAAAAGGGGTATTTCTGTCGAATTGTAGAAAATGCAACCCAAGTTGTCCGAAATAATAACCACAAAACCGCAGAGAGGAAATTAGAATTATAGCATGCTTTATAGCATTTAACTCCTTTGTAACCGCACTCCTGTCCAAGTGATTTATCATACTCTTCAAGATAAACAAACACTTCATTTAAAAATATTTGATTACCAAGCAGACTGTTGTAAATGTTCGGTTAAACACCTGTTTACATACTTCGGTAATGTATTATGTCGTCACGACTTTCCACAATAGTTTTTATTATCAACTTTAACGGTCTACATACATACGTTACAATTTATAATTAATTTGGAATTTTAGTAAATTGCTGAAAGAGTTTTAGTCGCGGTACATTAGTCCGCACGTAGGGTCCTACCTATTACCTAAATAACTCTTCGTTATCATTATGTCTAGTGGAATGTGTTGTATAAAGAATTCGTTAGTTTTTATTGCAGTACTTGAAATAGTTTTAGATCTTAGTTTGTTGGCACAATGTGGAAGAGTCAAGAGAGTGATTGGAGCTATGGATGTCAACTGTGGTATATTTTAACAGTTTTCTTTTCCTTAATCAGATATTAAACATCTAGCGGATCTAGGTACTCACCAGACCATGGACAGCGGCATTCTCTGTGCATGCAACAGCTACACTCCGATCGCCAACCCGCCAGGCGTGGCGATTATCGCAAACCCCCCCCCCCCCCTTTGGGGGAGGGTTATGTCCAGCATTGGACGTCTTTCGACTGATATGATGATGATGATATAGGTATATATTATCGCCCAAAAAAACAATAAAAAAAGAATTACCTACGTTTTGTTTTTTTAGGGTTTCGTAGGTACATCTAAAGGAAAAAACAGAACCCTTACAGGATCACTTCGTGGTCCGCCTGTCTGTCGATCTGTCACTACCCTTTTTCTCAGAAACGCTGGAAGTACCATGTTGAAATTAATATCAAACGGCCGTTTATGCATCATTTTTGCGACATATTTTGATATTCGCATGTAAATCCAAGGGCTACTTCCCGTTTACCTAGCATCTGGCAAGAAGAAAGGTTAAGCTTTTCTAGAGTACAAGTAAACGAAAATGTCTGAAAATTGTTTATTTGAATCACATAAAAAAAACATAGTTACATAATTATTTGCTGTTGAAGAATTTATCGTGACGTAAACCGATGTATGGGAGAACATTTTTTCAACTGAACAGTTAAGTATGTCTTCAATCCCACTTATCTTTTCGTTAGAGTAATGAGAGTATTTTCATCCGATCTAACTTATATTATAAATGAGACAGTGTTTGTTATGTATTTGTTTCTTTGTTTGTTATGCTTTCACGCCTAAATTGCGGAACCAATTTTGATGAATAGAGATGAATGTATATAGGCATACTAACGCGAGTGAAACCGCGGGCATAAACGAATAAATAGTTTAAACACTGCAGTAGATAACGTTAACTCGGAGATCATCGAGACTCGTTTTCCGTAATAGACGAACTACATACGAGTTTGTACGGAACCGTCGGTGCGCAAGTCAGACTCGCACTTGTCCAGGTTTTTTTGTGTGTTTTGAGCAAACTGTTAACTAAATGTATGCTTCCACGTAAATACTGAATTCTAATGTCAAAAAAAACTGAATACATTTTCCGTTGAAATCCTTACCAGGGTAGGTAGGGATTTCAACGGCAAATTTATTCAGTTTTTCTGACCGCGCGAAAACGTCAAATTTTAAGTCATGCAAACCTAACCTAAAGTACCTACGTCATTATAGCCCGCGAGCGGCGCGCGTCGGCCTCCGCTGCTAGGTGCAGATCACGCGGTCTAAGTGAGGTTCCAAATTCAAATCACATTATTGCCCGGCAGGTTATATTGAAATTCAGTACAACGGCGAGCCGGGGGCACAGCTTCGCGACCTGCTGCTGGTGGCGGGGGCTGACGCATGGGTTGAGCACATTTTCTTACAGTAGGTGTAAAAGGGATAAAGGTATATTTGCCTTGGGCTTGCTTGAATCCCTCACTGAATTCGCTTCGCTCGTGAGTTAAACTGTAAACGCCCTCTCTACGCTCGGGACTTAACTCACAAATCCTTCATTGCGTTCGGGATTCAATATGACGCCCGTGACATGAAACATTGCTTTGTCCTCGGTGCATAATCTACTACATATTATAATGGTTACTCAAAAAGGACTACTAATAGGACAAGCTGGACAAGCTGTCGAAGTGTCGGTATTTCTATTGTGTAACATTTGGAGATCTAAGGTCGAGCTAATGATCCCAAAAGTGAGACAGAAATATAGGTTACGGAACATGTCTATAGTTACGATATAATTAGAGCATAGGTACGTTAATACAGGTTATGCAGCACATTTGTTCTAAAACCGCAGATCCTAGTGTAATTTATTCAACGTGGGAATCGAATCCGCGACCGCAAGGTTACCAGCCGTCCTCACACTTCTAGACTAAACACGATACGTGATAGGTAGGATATTTTATTGTAGGTAGGTATCTATTTCTGTAGAACTCCGACATAGACACATAAATATGTGGTAACCCATACATCGTATCAGTGATGAGACGAAGAGGTACCTAAGCTACGTTTTATAATAATTCGACCCCTCAAGTACATACGTACTTAGTTGAAAGAATTTAGGTTGTCATAGTAAAAATATACGATAAGACATAATCATAGTAGTCGTTCTGTCCAATGGGAAAAACTGAAAAAATAAAATAATAGACGAAAAAGTTAATTCAGTGAGCATTTTGCGACTACATCTGCCAGGGTATGAAAAATTAGGCATATACCCCTCATGAAACAGTTAAGGGATGAAGCAACATTAAAACTTCTAAGGACAATTTACACCAAACTATGTATTGACTTAGTTTGGTGTAAATTATCCTTAGTAGAGATTACTTAGTTATTGTATCCTAGCCTGGGGCGGCACTGCTACCTTCCATCTCATAATAATCAAAAAGCCTTTCTGTTTCCCTACCGTAGGCGTTTCTTCAAGTTACCCATCATCCCCGTTAAGACACATTTTGGTAAAAGATTCAGAACCTATAGGTATGAAAACCCTCGTCTACCAAATATTTTAGAAGAAACTTATCGCTTCGTGAAGCAAAAACAAAGATTACCAAAGAATTATTAGATTGGACATAGTGTACGTACGCACAGAAAACTTATTGTAATACAAATACACAGTGATCTCATAGTTCATTAAATAAAAATAAGTATTAAATGCTCTAATAATATATTAAAATTCGTTGTAGGTTTAAAATAAATGTATTATTCGTTATAATATAGTAATATTAGCTTTTGCCCGCGACTTCGTGCGCGCATATCCCGTTTTTCCTGTTCCCGTAGCCTTCTTCACGAATTTAGCTATCATATACAAAAATAAATTTCCAAATCCGACTGGTTGTTCCAGAGATTCGCGCCTTCAAACAAAAAATAAACTCTTCAGATTTATTATATTAATATAAAGTACCTGGATGACCGAGCTTTGGTCTTTTTTTTTGTAAACGTTTTCTAAAAATGAAACCTAGCTAGATCGATTTATCGCCCCGAAACCCAATGATACTAAATTTCATGAAAATCGTTATATATATATACAAGAATTTCTCGTTTAAAGGTACCTATTAGATATTATATAGTATTGACGTTTTAGTACTTGTACTTTTTTTTAGCATGTTTATTAACAACTTGCAATCTTAAAGCTTCGTGCGAGACAGGACGGGCCTAGCCTAGTGCAGAAAGTCTTTGAAAATCTTTAATAGCTTAATTTTTAAAGAAAACCAAACGATCTTGTATAAATAACACTCTGTAGTCTATATTTTCATGTAATAGATTCTTATTCTTATATTATTAGTGATAAAAAATTAGTGCTATATCCGTAGGTACATACATGAGGACACAGATATATAAGAATAAATTTATATGGCATGGCTCTACATATATATATTTTCTTTTCCATCCAGTTTCGTTTATCACACTTAATTAGACATTATGTGCTTTATTTACACAAAGGGACTACCAGCAGTTTATTTTATTTATCTACAATCTACATCCCTTGCACTGATAAAACTAAATTGAAGAAAGATGATTTCCCTGAGGACTGCAGAGGTTAGGCGGTAAACACAGTACAACAAAAAGCCGCAGCATCAGGGATGTAGAACCTCACACTATGTTTGTTAAGGGCCTAATTATGCACCAAGTGCATAACTATAGGGACGCTAGGAACCTTTTGAACTAGGAAAAAAATATTATCTTTGTGTATGGCTAATCCTCGGTACGCACTGCGATTTAAAATACAAGCGGTTTTGAATAGTTGAATTTAAATGTTACTTTATATCCACCATGGTTTTCTATTGTTTAGTGAGTAGCGAACCTAAGCGAACGCTGAAGTGTTTTTCAGGATGTTTGACTATACAATGTGATTGACTAAAAAATCACCCGGGCGTTCCTGGGTGGTTTGGCGTTTTTAGCTATTCCTAAAAGCGGCCGCTTTTTTTCGAGAGCGTTTTAAGCCTAGGTAAGTGATTGGTTGCTGCGCTACGAATCGCTGCATCGATTCCTATTCCACACGACGTAAATATCGGGATTCAAATTGTTTTGCCGGAATCTCGCGTGTGCATTGTATATAAACACATTTGATTTTCGTAGAATAGCTAATATCTACAAGGTGATATATAAGTCAAACAGCTGATTCAAGTCTCACGATAATTACATCGTGAAACTAAAATCACAAATTGTTACTAATCTAAATTATAGTCTCATTTACGACGACCTCTAAAATATGGCGAAGATCACATAAATTACGAATTATTATTATTATTTTCGTGAGACATTTTCATGTTTACAGTCTTTTGAACTTCGTCGCGTGATACGCTCATGACATAATTCCGTTCAAGTCCGTAATTAGACGAGAAAAATGTACGTAAATAATAATAAATCTAAACTTATATTGATTAGAAGTACGATCGTGCATTTTTTATGTGTGTGAAAGGTAACCTTATCGCGGGATGTATGGTGATCGGAATTCTTGCACTACTTTTTATTCCGCAAAATGCACGGTTCTTTTCGAAATAATTCACGAGAACGAAGTTTTGAGAAAAGCTAGGAAACTCATAACTTAGGTTAATTTGAAGTACTTTAGTAGTTTATTTTAAGTTCTATTGTATATTTTCATATTATTATTTTGTTAGGCACACAACCCCGTGTCGCATCGCTAAGAAACTCAACCAGCCTATGCCACTTGTGTGGGGCCACACTTATTTCTCCTAACTTCGCCCTGACGGCCGCTCACTGCATGGTGCAAGATGAGGATCAGTATATATTGCAGTTGAATAACCACTGCGTCAAACGAGACGGCCCACTACCAAGAGCTGAAGTATTGGAGATCATCAAACACCCCTTGTATGATCCGTAAGTTCTAGATGTAGATAGGCATTTATTGTTGCAATAATCTACGAAGTGGCTACTTGTGTAAGAATACGGAGATGGCCTATGCAGAATATGCACATTTCTATGTATCCTTACACAGGTATTTTCCTTGTTAGTACCTATTAGTGTTGCCCAAAATCGGTCTTGGTCTTGCAGTCTTGGTCTTGTTCTTGCATTTTTGCAAGACCAAGACCGCCTAATTTTAGCAAGACCAAGACCAAGATTGACTGTGCAAGATTTAAGCAAGAACAAGACCAAGCCTGCGAGACTCTTGCGTCTTGCAATTAGGACTTCTTTTTAAATATACTTGGTATAAAAATATGTTTTTAAAAGCAATCATATTTTTTTTAAAACAATCACGTTTTTCACAGTAGACCCCTTCGAGTGTCGGTTTGTCGGAGTAAGCCCCCAACACTAACGCGCGCCGCACCAACGAACGATACCTATATTAACGAAACATGTTTTATTAAAATTATTTCTTATTATTAATTCGTGGTCAAAAGAATTAATATAAAGTAACAGTAATGTCAGCTATTTTGTACTGTTCTGTAATTTCATTTGTGTTGTATTTTTATTTAAATAAATGGTAAATTCAGTAAATTGTTTATCTAATTTTTTTTTCCATTTCATATAAGGTGAGGGTCTATCAATCTCTTTCTAGACAGATAATGTTCTTTAAAATACAGTCAAGTTAATGTCATTAATTGGTTTTCTATGTTAAAACCGTGTTTTAGTACATTGAAGATTATTAAATGTTAACGTTTATTAAGAAACAGACTGACTCCCGCGCGACACAGTTGATAGCTCAGTTGGTTAGTTAGTTAGTTAGAGCATCGGCACTGACCGCTTAGGTCGTGGGTTCAAACCCCAACC
>NDFZ01004970.1:94066-172767 GCA_002192655.3 Mamestra configurata | reverse complement strand
AAACAATCACGTTTTTCACAGTAGACCCCTTCGAGTGTCGGTTTGTCGGAGTAAGCCCCCAACACTAACGCGCGCCGCACCAACGAACGATACCTATATTAACGAAACATGTTTTATTAAAATTATTTCTTATTATTAATTCGTGGTCAAAAGAATTAATATAAAGTAACAGTAATGTCAGCTATTGTGTACTGTTCTGTAATTTCATTTGTGTTGTATTTTTATTTAAATAAATGGTAAATTCAGTAAATTGTATATCTAATTTTTTTTTCCATTTCATATAAGGTGAGGGTCTATCAATCTCTTTCTAGACAGATAATGTTCTTTAAAATACAGTCAAGTTAATGTCATTAATTGGTTTTCTATGTTAAAACCGTGTTTTAGTACATTGAAGATTATTAAATGTTAACGTTTATTAAGAAACAGACTGACTCCCGCGCGACACAGTTGATAGCTCAGTTGGTTAGTTAGTTAGTTAGAGCATCGGCACTGACCGCTTAGGTCGTGGGTTCAAAACCCAACCAGTGTCAGTTGTTTCTTTGAATTTCTCATGAAATGTTTAGACATTTATTAATTTATAGTTGGTCTTTACCATGGCAATGTTAATTCGAGCTCAAAATGTACCTACTCTGTTGCGTTGTTCTAATATCTAAAGTAACGTTTAATAAATAGCGACAAGCTAATAGGTAATTGCAAGACTTGCGAGACTCTTGCTGCAAGACCAAGACCAAGACCAAGACTGGGAGTGCAATACCAAGACCAAGACCAAGACCAGGTGTATTGATGCAAGACCAAGACCAAGACTGGCCAAGTCTCGTCTTGTTCTTGCATTTGGGCAACACTAGTACCTATAGTTACTGCTACGCCAAAAATTTATCAAATGTGTAATTATGTGAGCCAAATAAGGCTTTGCTACGAAAGCAGCGTGCTACGCCGTTTTCGTAGCAAGTAGATACGGTACACGATTTAAAATCATGATAAAGGTACTCGTAAATCGCACAACTGCAAATCAAATCAATTTCTAAATCGCCTTACATGGTACAAAACAAGTCCAATAAAAAGTGCAAAGGTAACAAACAGAGGGACCGGTCGTCGCGGGGATTATGATTGAAGTAAATCCGCGTCAGCGCTACAGCACCACGTTCAGTCACGTTGTATGGTTTCAGGATCACGAGAGCGCATGACGTGGCTTTGTTGCGGGTCGCCCTACATCTCCGTGATGTCACCTGGCTTAAGCGCTCGCTTCTGCCCACATCCTCGTTTGGGATATCAGGTGATTGTCTTATAGCCTAAGGACGTAGATGAGAGCTTACGAGCTTACGAGCTTTGAATTGAACAACATCTGTTTATGTTTCAAGAATTAATTCCAAAAGAAGATCCAGCACTACAAATGTGTGCACCAATGAGACTGCAACTTAATCTTAGATTCTTTTTTGTCTTCAGATTAATTATTCAACCCGAAAAAGATTTAGTGAAATTAAAATATTTAAATAAGCTCGTACCTAGATGGTGAAAATCTAAAATTAATCGCGATCCACGTTATATTTAAATATAAAGCACATCTGCAGTTATTAGGGTGGGATAAGGTCATATTAATATTTAGATCGTCTAGTTCAGATATTATTCAAGTCCTTTATTGAAGGACGTCGACCATGTTTCAGGTGAATGTACAATATACGGGTACGGGTACAAAGATGTGGCTATAATGGAGACTTCGGATCAACTGAAGGCGGGCACGTTGAGGATCGTGTCGTTGGACGAGTGCACGCAAGCGCTGGGCGCGCACCTAGCGCCCCGCCATGACAGCGGTATGATGTGCGCTGTTGGCGACGGAGTCGACGCCTGTCAGGTACCGTCAGGAAAACTAATTAACTCACTCCATCTTCATTACTGCCTCTAAATGTAAATAATCACCTACATAGTGCAGTAGGTATCCTATTATAATTAACTATTAATTTTGGGAGGATAAACACAACGTATTTATTTATTTACGTAGGTCTACCCATACGTAAGTAGATTAGGTACACCGATTTGTCTACCCACAAGTCCGCAACGCTGGCTACGCAATCTGAGTGGTATCTAGGTAGGTACTTTGCGAGCGTAGCGAGGACGTCATTAACCTGCTAAGTAAGATATAAACGATCATATCGTACCGTAGATTACATTTGGTTGGATTAGTCTTAAAAAAATTATTATGTCGGTACAAAGCTACCCAAATCTGTGTAGACTATGCAAAATACTTTCCCTTGCTGCGCCGTCGCGAGCGGCAGCAAAATGACATTAACGCATAGATGAGCCGGGTGAAAGCCTGAAAGACCAGCCTGAAAAATTAAAACTGTACAAGATTGTTCAGTTAGACTTACCCCTGTTCGGCTACATTGTGGCTTCACTAACTAAAAACAATAAATTCAACTTTTATTTGTATTTATTTGCCAATTGAGTACCCGAAACGACTGGGACGGTGGGATTAGCTAGTTTCGAAGCTCAAGTCAGGATTGCGAGGTACAAAATAATTTGTTATGGACTTTATCGAAATGTGTTTCCAGTTTAGATACTTTCGCTCGTAAATCTTGTTTCTAATGTACCTATTCTTATCTTTATGCGTTACGTCGTTTCGTGTCGAACAACACCAGTCATTATATAAGTAGGTGCATTTAGTTGCTATTTCCTATCTGCTACATGTATACTATTATCTTTATAAGTAGGTAGTCGTTCACTTATTTTGATTTTGTTCTAGGGTGATTCGGGAAGCCCACTCATTTGTTCCGGAGGTGTCATCCAAGCAGTGAGTAGTTATGGCACAAGCTGTGCAGTGCCGGGCCTTCCAGGGGTTTACGCTAGCATCGGGTCGCACTTACCATGGATACGAGAGCTGATACGAGACCAATGAATAAGACAGTAGGTACATTATTTTTTAATAAATAATTTTTTTTTTATCATTCAAAAAACCTTTTATAAAAGGTTTTTTATTACCTTTACAATAAAGCTAGCCTTAAGTTGATTTGCGTCTAATTAATCAAGTGGTGTCTGGTCAGTGGGTCCATATCCCTAGGCGGCGACGGCGTCGCGTCATTTGTAGGCTCGACGATTTGTGAGCTTTCTTTTAGTACAATAGCTTTAGGTTCATTCACAGTAGCGAGCGGCCCAGCATAGCTTTGGCGTACCTACTTGATAAAGACAGGGCCATCTTTTAACTGTTGGAGGCCCTAGGCACTTTAGGATAATTTGGCCCATGACTTTGGCAGAAGACTCTTTATTTTGAAAAACCTTCGGAGTCCAATTTTTTTTTTCAGCAAAATAATCATGAAATTAATTGCCGGGGTCGTTATGTTTTCGGAGTTGTTGAAATGACAACTGTGTTAGACAGTTGTCATTGTTGGTGCAGTCACCGAGCATTCGTGCAGTCAGTACGTGGAAACGGGCATGAACATGATGCGTACCTATGTGTTTTACACGGATTTTAGGACACGGCGCGGCGTAACATAAAACGCTCGCTGCGAATGTTATATTAGGGCCCGTAACACCGGTCAGTACCCAGCTTTAGGGACTGGCGCTTTCTGCACTTCCACAGTCTGACTCAATGTCGGTATAAAGGTATATAAGTTAAGTAGAGTAATGGTTTTCAAAGGTGAATACGGAGCTATACTTACATGACAATCAAGACTAAAAATATATTTTAATTAAATGTTATAAGTTATCAGCAGTTCACCTGGCCGAATCTAAGGGGCCCAATCGATCGCGAGACCCTGGGCGCTTGCCCAGGGTGCCCAAAAATGGTTGACTTTCAAAAGTGCCGTTTAATGGCCTAATTGGAATAAACGTTTCGACTTAGACTTTGCCCAGTGGAAAAGAGGGGCCTGGGTAAAGGTAAGTACGTATCCATAAGAAATTGATAAGTCTGTGAAACCAATCGAACGACAAGAGGCCTAAGACCTTCTCTGATACTGATGTGGTGTAATATGACGAAGCTCCTTAAGAAGAAACTTCCTGACAAATCTCGACAAAACGTCTTAGCGCCGTGAGATAAGGAGAGCCGACCCCACCTGAAGTGAAGAAGTGAAGCTGGGAAGAAGAGGATTTTGTGAAACAGATGTTAAGACCAAACTTGAAGTGTAGTTATTTTCTTTTAGGGATAATGTACCTACCAATATGCATCCAATTATTGCAAGCGAATTTTCGTTAAAACAGCTATTCTACGAATATGGGTCTAGATCAGATATCTGATTGCATTTTTTTTTAAACATGGATTTTAAATAAAACCAGTATCAATGATACACAATCATTATATTTGATCGCCAACACATAAGTTACCGTACATTAGACATTAAGCGCTAAGTAACATTTGAAACAAAACTCACAAAAGTAAGTAGTATTTATAGCCGTTTTTGTGACCTAATAATTCCAATTATGTACAATACTAAAGATAACACTAGTTTTTGCGGACGCCATAATTTCAATACAGTTTTGAAGTCTAAAAAATCATAAGAACTCACAGTATAAAATATAAATCTAAGACCGAGCTATCAAGCAGAACGCACTGAACTAATGGACACAAGCTGACAAACAAACCAAACACAAACATTGCCAGCTACTGCCAACATGCAGGAACCATTTCTTTGAACAAGACGATCGTAGGGACAATTTGTTACAAACTCGAGTTGATTTCGTAGTCGTTATTAAATAATACTATCTTACATATAAGTCACTGGTCATTGAAGATCGACCTTTTGAATCTACCACTTCAATGCTACTATATTTTGTTACATCTGTTTTATTCGATTGAAGCTTAAAATATTAACACGTTGGCAGATCTTGGCTGGCTCACATATACGGTGACAACTGATAATTTATTTTGTACTTAATATCTCGGGAAAGAACGGTATTTATACAAATACCGTTCTTTCAACAAGCAAGCAATTACAATATAAATTTATATTAAGGTCCAAGCTCAACTTGTATTAAACATAACTATTATTACATCGAGTCATATAGCCATCTAACTTAGAAACCAGTATCTTTTAGAGAACTTTGGTCAATCGTTTATATTTCTAGGATATTAAACCGTATATTGCACACATAACACGCATATAACTACATCTTACAACACTTAGTTTTTTATTCAAATCATTTCCTTAGATGTAACTATAATATTTGTCCAGCTTATTCGACATACCCGTTTACTTCTTACTTCTGTAGATAATTCGACATTTAAATACAACCATTTTCTAACTAAAGGCCTTGTTAAAAGGTTCCTAGAACACAATAAAGACAAAATACTAAAATAACATCTAACATAAAGTCATCTAAAACATACATTAACTAACATATATACGAACATTTAAGATAAAGAATGTAATATAGGAATAGAGCTCCCCCGGGGGGTCCACATAGTCAAATTAGTTAGAAGTTATGACAATATAGCAGTATAAAAAATCGCCTAAATATTTCAATATACGTGGCTGAAGTCTTAGTTCGATAATGTTGTTAGTCAATAATAATAAATGGATAAATAATAATATACTTACATAGTTTTATGGCTATATATTGGGAACAATTTCCCTCTCTCAAAGTCAATCTCAAAAAATACACCAGTACATCAATAAATCGTGTTAAGTACTACTTGACTACTTAATCTGAGGTGCCTTTATTGTAGTCAGTATTCATGCATAATATACACCTACAAATTTGAAAACTATTCGAGTTTTTACAATGACAATGATTTTCAGTTATGTATATATCACCGGAAAATGGCAAATGCCAGATTGTAAAATATTGCATGAAATTGTTAACTAGTTTTTCTTAATAAGTCACAGGTATATTGAAAACTACTGAATTTGGATAGGATTTATTGTATACAAAACTATTTGTTCAATATATCGAGAAATTATAATATAATAAAGTTCATTAAAATCTTAAGGAGTCTGCAATTTTCCGGTGACATATAATACAATCTGATTTTCAGGAGAGAATGCGTATGGTGTTTAAAAGGCACCTTACCGCCTATCCTTTTTGGTTTTGATCATTGTCTACTTCCACACTCATTCGCCACATCTATGTGCTACATTATTACATCAAGCAGGGTTTCAATTACAATTCCCTAGAATAAAGTATCCCTTAGGTTAGGCTCTTTCTAAATAATATTGTCTAACTAACACCATTTTAAACATGAGTATAACTTACACATAAAACAACTAGGAACAAAATTGTATCTAATTAATTGTGAAATAATAAAGAAAGACCGTAATGGAAGATATTACTTCGAAGGCAATAGGTGAACACATCAAGTAGACGAAATCAAACCTTGTCGTGACAGCAAGATGAGATCAAAATCAACATTATACTGAAGGACTTGAAACCAGTCTCGTACTTTACAAAGCTATACATTTCTTGCCATTTTTAAGCTAAGGAATCCAGAGTAAAAACTATTATAAAACTATTTTTATCTAGAACTGCAAAAGAGCCTTGTTGGCCCGTCAAGAGTATCGTGAACAAAGCATAAGAGCGATTCCGCACTGCATCCGATCCGAGAATAATTGTCGGTCCGAAAAAGCCGTAGTACTACTTCTAGGAGGCACTAGATCGAAACTCCGTCCCTCCGAATTCAGTACATTTCCTATCAGGATAAAACTCGGAACTCAAATTCGGATTCGGATCGGATGCAGTGCGTAAACGCCCGAAGAGAGACAGCAGCCGGCTAAACAGAGATCTACATAAGTGACCAGTGTTCAAGCCCTTCTTAGTGGTGGAGCGACTTAAGACCAGTTGAACCACGTCCGACCTTCAGCTGAAGGAGTGCTGCACGTACTCTTTGGTGATTTAGGCGACTTAGGAGTTTGTGGTTTGGAAGACACAGAGTTTTTGTCCTCATTGGACCCCTCGACGGCCTCTGCAACGGATTGCAACTGAAACAGATAATCCAAAATGTTATAGAGTTTGCTCTCGCTGATATGATCAACAGTAAACCTTCTGAGCTTGTCGTTCCATTACTTAGTGGGGTTATTAGGTTTACGAATCAGGAATATATCATTTTCAGTTAAAGGCAAAAGCTCGCCTTCGTTTATCTTTGAGTTAAGCTCGCCTTTGCAAATGAACTATGTATTTAATAAGTGTGTGCTATGTTATCTAACAGGTGTAAAACAAGGGATGAAAAAGAGGGTTAGACATAAATATGCGTGCACCTCTCTCTGCCGAGAAATACTGGTAAGTTCCGTAAAAACGTTATCGTTTACCATTTTTAATATCGTTCATATATCATAGCAATGAAATATCGCTAGTTATATTTGTAGTTAACCTTATCTAGTACTGAAATTAATGGCACGTTATACGCGTTTAGTCGCGCCCGCCTGATAACATACCTTCATATTAGTTTTCGCTTGCATCTCGCGTTCGTACTCCCTTACGTCTTCTAATGTCATGTTAAACCAATCGTCCATCCAGGCAAAAGCCTGGCGATGACCAAGTAACAAGATTTCTCGAATCGCCTGTACCATAAATTTTATTTGTTAGCGATGCACACAAAAAAAAACAATATTAAAAAAAAAAATGAAGATGTCATGGACAATAAATAATATTTTTTTACTATTTTTTTTTATTCGACTACAAGTAGTTAGAATGTCGCTAAAGCTGGATTAGAGTATCCGAAGAGAGAGCGTACTCGACCCCGTTCATTTACACTTGGTTGTTTGCCTGAAATCTCGAATGCCATTCATAAGCAATCGCATTCGGAAGAACGATCGAGGGTAATTGCGCCCACTTTATGAATAAGTGGGAGCAATAATTACTTTCGATCGAATTATTTTCGTTTTTATAAATATCAGGTTGGTCGGTGGGCCGTCCCCCTCGAGCTATTTCTAACAATAATTTGTTACTTAATAGTATAGTTATGAATTTTTATGTATTTTGTTTGAGTAACTGTGTTGAAAAACGTCGTTTGACACCCGTGGGCATTTGTCATTGCAATCTCTCGGCTCCATAACGGCCTAAGCTCGGCGTCTATTTCACCACTGCTGCAATGACAAAGTTTGCCCACTTGCTTTGGTTTTGATTTATTTCAAAATAAGCAACCACCATTGTATCTGGTAAGGAAACGCACTAGTGATAAACATCACAAGCTATGGGTTGACCATACTGAGTGCAGGCAGGCCAAAGAGGCACTTCCCTCTATTGATGGCCGTTTCACGAAAAAAGCCCTAAGACTTACTAAACAGCAGTTGCGTACAGTCACAGCCATCACAAGTGGCCATGGGTCTTTTAATAAACACCTCTATGTCATAGGAGTCACTGATAGCCCACTTTGCAGATCCTGCATGGAGGAGTACGAGACAGCAGCACACCTGCTACTAAGCTGCCCGGTAGTCGCTGATTACAGGGCTAAGTACTTTGGTAACCCAGGTACCCTTTGTGAGATAGTTAGTAACACCAAGGCGTTGCTGGCCTTCCTTGGGGAGCTGGGGTGGATCGAATGACACATTTGTCCCACCTGCACGCAAAATACGCGCTTAGTCGTGGACTTGCGGAAACCAGCCCGAGTTACATACATACAACCATTGTATCTATTTAATATTTCTGTATATTAGTTTCCTATGTTTGTCATGTACACAAATAATATGACGCGTCAGAATTTTGACTTGTGACTTGTTTATGTATGAGAGTCACGCGCGTCTTAATATATTACTTGTACCATATTAGAACCTGAACAATCCAAGCCAGTTTTGCCAACACCATTAGAAGTTAATTTAAAAATCTAAAAAAGACTTACTGCTTGAACATACTCTTCTACCTTGGTCTGTAGACCCCACACCTCGAACTTGACGCTGACAGCCTTGTAACAGCACATGATAGGCTGGTGGGTGTCCCGCCAGCCCTCGACAAGGGGACCTCGACCTGTCTTCTCCGACTTGAAGAACTTCGGGTCCTCAGCCTCCTTGTAATGATGAGGCTTGATCTCATCATAAGCTATGTCTAGGAAATCCACTTCCCTTTGTTCTAGTTCCTCTGGACTCATGCCCAAACACTAGAAACAAAATATATTGTGTAGGTATTTTGATCCCAACAAGTCTTGTCTTTGTTTACTCAAGATGCAGTTCAATAACTTACGTTTTCTGTAGTCCCATTATTGTCTTCATATCTTGTTTGAATTGATATGGCAAACTTTGGAATGAAGGAGCACTGAAAAATCAAACATGTTATAAGTAGGAAAAATAAACATATTTAAATTAACTCAAACTTCTAATGTAAAAATAACTATTTTTTTTACATATTTAAAGATATCAGATATTAAATACTTACTGTATATTCTATGAAGATTCAGCATCATGAAAGAGACAAAAATAAATATTTGTAAATCATAAGATCAAATAAAAAGTATGGTTACAGTTCTGTTGTACCTAATAGATTACAGATTTTAATTTTAAAAGGGAACTCTAAGAAAATAGTCTGTTCAAGTCTGATCTTGTTATGAAGTTCCATAATCTTGTTAAAAAGCCCAACAGCTCACACTTATTTCAGCAGACAAGTTAATTTAAAACTAAAAGAATCAAAGTTATTCAACAAAAGATAAGGCTAATATGCTATGAGGACACATGATGTTAACTTTATCTTAATTATAATTATATTTCTTTTTTTGTGTTTGTAAATGTGGGGCAAACCAAATTATGTTTTAAGAAATATTATTTACCTGTTATAGTGTAAGGGTAATAATTCCATGCCTTTTCAGTGACATAAAATATTTTTGGTATCAGAGACTGGACCCAATATGGTAAGTGGCTGTAAAACAAGGAAAACCGAAATAAGGTAAATGTTGTAGGATTATAATACAGTCATACATACATGTAACAGAATTTAAAAATAGCTTGATCATAAAATACACTTTCTTTTTATTGAAAGAAAGTATGTTATCATTTACTCTAATGTTTATCATTATGTAAACACAAACATGTGTCATACCACGGTGACAAATTCTTAAATTTTAATCTAATCTATTCGGGATTAGATAATAAATTCTGAATGTGTATTTCCGGAATACCTATGGCCACACCTTATATGGATTTACAAAACTAGATTAGAGAGACTGGCACTTAATCTAGAAACATAAATAATTATACATCATCTTCAACAAACAAACATTGAAAATGCCTGGGATTGACAAATTAATCTTGTACATTTAATACAAAGTTATGCACACACCTAGACAGATGTATTTTCTTTTCAGTATATTGTCCCACTCCATTGACTTCATCAGTGACCTGTTCATTGGCCACTACCTCCACTCCTTCTCCATTGCTGGACTGCTCGAAGCTATGTCGTGCTATCATGTACAGCTGACCTATGCGGTACTGGAATAAAGGGTGGCAATCATACACATGTTTCTGATAATTATCTTTATGCACTGGATTGTTTACATAACTTTTAAGTATGAACTTTAAGCCTGTTTCATGATTTGCGATTCTCGATAAGAAGTGATCAATTAAAATGATAAAAGGTTGAGCTGATAGCTGTGCCCTGCAGTTGACAGTCTAGTGAATCATAAGAGATAGTTCAGACAAACTAATATGCACTGCAGACATCAATCTGCAGCCATACACACGCAATGGTATAGCTATGTAAATATAAATCAAATGCTAATCTTTCCAAGGCCATTTTTGTAGTCAATGCAAACCACAACAATGAAATGTAATATTAGGTCATTGTGCCATGTATTTTATAAGGTAGCGCTTATATTTAGTAACCCTTTTGCAATTTGTAAAAATCACCGATAGTTTCTGTAATAAAATATAAATCCTGTTTATACAAAAGCACAACTGCACAACCAAAGTGGACAAGTACCTCCTCGACTGTCATCGGCATACATATCCTGAATTCCTTTGTTAACACCATTTTCTTAGTTTTATCAAATAAAAAACACTATTTCGTTTGACAACCGATACCAAATTTAGTGATCCCAGCAAGCGCACAAATTCATAAAATAATCACGGTGGTTAAAATCCAGTGGTAGACAACGACGGACAAATGACAATGACATGAATGAAATGAATGAAAGAAAGTTTATTTGACAATGACATTTAAACATTGAATCACTGAATGATACTGGAAGTGGAATGGTTTGAAAATTGAAGAATTTGAAATAAGTGAGTAAACCCATAGACTGAAAAGTGAAAAACTGAAAACTACTAATGTATGATGACGTCAGCACATCAAGCTACATAATAACAACCTGTCAAATTTAATTATTGGATTTTCAACTGATGATTGGGAAAATTTGTCAGTTTCGGGTAGCTTGATGTGTACAATAACTTATTCGGGAATGCGTCTAGTGAGCACTAAAGATGTAGGTACTAAAATCTAAATGTGAAAGTTTGTGTGTTTGGATGTTTGTATGTTTAGACGTTTGCGCCTCAATCACGCCAAAACGGCAATTTGGTACACATGGTAGTTGATATCCCGGAATAACACATAGGCTGAAGGGATTTGGATGAAATTTGGTACACATATACAGCCTTGGCCAAAAGTATTGAGCACCCATGACATCTTTCAATTTTATGAGGAGTATCAAATATAAAAAAACAAAACGTTTTATATAGGTTTATTTTACTATTTATTAATTATTTTGTGGGTCCACCCTTTCTTTTTGGTATTTATTTCAAATTCTTTTTGGTAAAGAGCTAACAAGATTTATACAGTCTTCAGCAGTAATCGCGTTCCATTCTAGGCGCAGGTAGCGTTTCAAATCCTCTCTGTTGTTAATAGTGTGGTGCCTAACTCTTCGCTTTAATAAACCCTATAAATGTTGTATGGGGTTCAGGATCTGGCGACTGGGCAGGCCAGTCAAGAAGCTCTGTGTTATTTTGCCATAGTGCGGGCAGATTTGTGGCATGGCGCGTTATCCTGCTGGAATTTAAAACCATCCATGTTCGTGTCGCCGAAAAGTTTCGTGAATGAAGGCAGCAACGCAATTTCTAGTACCTACATTTATGTATTTAGTAGAGTCCATGCGGCCCTCACACACGAACAATTCGCCAACTCCAGAATCGGTCATGCAACCCCAGACCATTATGCTGCCGCCGCCTTATTTTACGGTTGGGATCACACACTCTGGCTTAAATTCTTCGCCCACTTGGCGAGGCACAAAGGTCACACCAGGGTGTACCAAAAATCTGCAATAAAGAGAAAAATATTGAGTTCCGGAAAAAAAAAGCTTCATCTATGCGTTTGGTTTTTAAACCATTTTATATAATTTTATTAGGGCATTAAATTGACTTACTCACCTCAAAGTTTGATTCGTCTGACCACATAACATTTGACCACGCTTCAGCGGTGAAAGTTCGGTGTTTTAAGGCCCATTTATACCGAGCTTTTTTGTTGTTGTCGGAGAGCCATGGCTTCTTCCTAGCTTTACAGCCTTTCAGACCAGCTTCCTGAAGTCTTCTACGAGTAGTTCGAGCAGAAGTTGATTTCTTAATTTGTTCTGACAACTCAGCAGCGAGCTCTGAAGATGTTTTTTTCCTATTTCTTAACGACTCTCTCAGTAACTGACGATCCTGACGGTCTGTGGTGATGCGTTTGCGCCCGGTTCTCGGTCTATTTTGATGTGATCCGGTAGCAGAGAATCGCTTAATAGCATATTGCACGGATCGGCGCGAACATTTCAAAGTTTTGGAAATCTCTACTTGTGATTTCCCTTGCTTATGCAGAAGCTGTATCTGCACACGTTTTTCTAAAGAAAGTTCGTTTCGTGATAGCATATTGCAACGATAACACTTAAAACTTTGAAATAAAATACCAAAGGCGCACTAGATGTGTTCACAACGAGCGATGGTAGCGAACTGATAAATAAATACAAAAATTGTAAAAGACACATTTTATTGCACCCAGGGTATTTTATTGCTAGCTGCGGCGTGGGTCATTGTTGTTAAATCTTTGTAGATGACCGACAAAAGAATACTTCAACAGTAGATTTGGTTTTCTCCCATACTTACAACGAGCGAAATTTGTAAGGTGCTCAATACTTTTGGCCAAGACTGTAGTTGTTATCCCGGAATAACACATGGGCTACTTTTTATCCCAGTAAATGGCCCGGGATTAATGGGGGGAGACTGGGTAAGAAGTGGAAATTCAAAGCCGCTGCTGGCTGAGCGCTAAAGATTCACAAGTACAGACGCCACGCCACAGCCAGCACGTCATGCTACCCGAAACTGACAAATCTTCCTAATCAATCATATTCATGAACCATGCCTTAGCGATCAAAATCTTTTAAAGGAATTTGACAGATTGTTGAGCTTGATGTGCTGGGGCGTCTATACCAGGAGACCAGAAACATAACTCAGGCAGCTTGAGAGCTACCTAAACGCCGGAGCAGGCGGATCATCGACGCCAACAACATGCACACTATGTGGTGTCCCAGCGAGTTGCTGAGAACCCAGTATAATCAATACGATAACACATTTTTAATTTCTCTTTGGCCAGCTGTAATGTTCACGCAGACGAAGTCGTGGGAAAAAGCTAGTAATATTATAAATGTGAAAGTTTGGATGTTTGTGCGCCAATCACGAAAAAATAGCTGGAATACGTAAACCTAATGCAAGAAGATATCGACCGATTATGTGCATGGTGTAATCATAATAAAATCTCGTTGAATAGTTTGAAATGTAGCCACATAAAGTTCACCAGGAAAGTAAATACGATGAATTCGGCGTACCAAATAAACGGAGTGAACTTATGCGAGGTGGATGTAGTACGAGATCTCGGAGTTATCTTGGACTCCAAACTCACACTTATACCACATATTGAGAACATAATCAGGCAGTCTCAACGTATGCTTGGATTTGTCATCCGTAATGGAAAGGAATTTCAACGCCCACAAACTAAATTAGTTCTCTACAATAGCCTTATAAGAAGCATCCTGGAATACTGCAGTGTGATATGGAGGCCTCACAACGCAACCCACTCGCTGCGGATAGAACGAGTCCAAAAAAGGTTTATCCGATACCTAGGCTACTCAAAGGGAAGGCAATTTAAATATCTCTCCTACTCTGATAAACTAGGCTGCTACAAAATGAACACCCTGGAAGCTCGAAGGAAGCTCTTGGATTTGAGATTCGCATATAAACTGCTCAATAACACCATTGACTGCCCACAATTGGTGTGTAAATTCAATTTCAGAGTACCCCGTAGACCACCTCGCAAACCTATAACACCCTTAGCTCCCCCTCTTCGCCGTACAGTGTTTGGTGCTAATTCGCCTATACCCCGCATGTGCAAACTCATAAACGAACGCAGCGACCGGTTGACGTCCACGCAGACTCAATATCGACGTTTGTCAGACGTAATTAGTATTAATATTTAGTATAATTATCTAGAATTAAAATTTACATTTAGAAAGAGCATTTTGCATATGGTGTTTACCTGTAATTGGTTGTGCAGTTAGATTTAAGACACAATTACTTATATGTTTCTATCTATATAATATCTGTAACAACTGTTGGTGAACCTTAAATAAATAAATTAAAAAAAAAAAAATGCTAAGTGGTCATAATTCACAAGTACTAGGCAGAACAAGCTCAGCGGCGGCGGGCAGCTTGAGAGTTACCAAAACGCCGGAGCAGTTGGATTACCAACGCCAACAACACACCCACTATGTGGTGTCTCGGCAGCTGCTGAGATGCCAGTACGATTACACATTTTTAATTTCTCTCTGAAGTCAGCTCTAAAGTTCACGCAGACGAAGTCACGGACAGAAGCTAGTATACAACATAAGTTTGAGCAAGCACTGAGTGAGAACAGCCGATTATGATGAGCCTAGTTCAGCCAGCTGTTTCTTTTGTGGTGAGCAGAGTCAGTCGGAGTAGTACTTGGATGTATCTGTGAAGGTGTTATAATAATGAAAGAATAAATAAATAAAAAAAAACAACAACAAAAAATAGTTCTGCTGCCAGGTAACTTAGATTATGAAATGTTATGTGGGTATTTTGGTGCTTGAAGGATATTGACAGAATTGAGAGAAGGATTGTTGGTTGGTAATTTTAGAACAGGAGCTTATTACCAAGGTTAAACTAAAAAACTAAATTTTTACCTATGGATACCACCACTACCTCCACCACTAGTGGTTACCTCTATGACAACCAGTCTGAAATTATTTGGTGGGACCAAGAGGACTAAAAACATAATTTATATATTATTCCCGTTCGTCCCATCAACAAAATTGTGGGACGATCGGGACAAAAAAAATACGAATTCCCGTTCGTCCCACCAAGGGGACAAAGTCGAGGGGACGAACGGAAATACTCGCTATATTAATTATTACTCTTTGCCAAATAGTGTCTTGATGTGTTTCCGAACGAAAATGATCCTTGTTTTACCGTGCATTGACATTTGGCTTACTGTCAGCCTACTGTCAAAGATAGACTTGACAATATTATCTGACTGAAGTGATGACAACAAAAGACAGAAGAGTTATTAAAATCGATATCGTAAAACCTAATTTCCGATTTCAACTGTTAAAAAGCAGTTATAGTTCAATCAAATTCAATTTATATATTCATCATCATTAGAAGAAAATCTCGTACGCTGCGCTGGCGTCACTTTGTTGTGTTTATTAACTTTAGTTGTTTTTATAAAAATGGATCCCAAGGAAGTGGTAGAACATCTTGTTGCATTGAAAGTGATGAGGTTGACGAAACCTGCTTTAATAAGCCCAAAAATCGTAACTTGCGATTCTAAAGACTTACCAGGTAATATATTAAACAATTTCCTCAAAGACGATGCTACTTCTGTAAACCAAATGGAAACCCTTTCTGCTGGCCAGTTCCTATTACTTCCACAAAGTTTCGGGAATATTTATCTTGGTGAAACGTTTTCTTGTTATGTTTGCGTCCATAATGAAACAAATAATCCTGTGCAAAGTGTGTCCATAAAAGCTGATTTGCAGACAAACTCCCAGAGAATACTACTAACAACTCAACAGAACCTCTCTCCTACCATGCTTGATGTAGATGAAACATTAAGTGATGTCATACACCATGAAGTCAAGGATCTTGGCACACACATTCTGGTCTGTGAAGTTACATACATGTCTAACTACAACACACTTGCATCATTCAGAAAATTCTTTAAATTTGAAGTAATGAAACCATTGGATGTGAAAACTAAGTTTTACAATGCTGAGTCTGATGATGTCTATCTTGAAGCTCAAGTGCAAAACATCACATCTGGAGCAATTATATTAGAGCAGGTCTCTCTGGAAAGCTCACAACAGTTTAATGTTAAATCATTGAATGAAATTGTTGATGGAATTTCTGTTTTTGGAGATGTTACTTTACTTCAACCACAAGAAAGCTGTCAGTATCTGTATTGTTTGACACCAAGAGAAAATATTTCAAAGGAAATAAAACTGTTGGCAGCAGCTAAAAATATTGGAAAACTGGATATAGTGTGGAGGTCTAACTTGGGTGAAAAGGGGCGGTTGCAAACTAGTCAACTGCAGAGAATGACACCTGACTATGGGGACATTAGGCTCACTTTTGAAAACTTGCCTAGTAAAGTGTCTGTGGAGGAGCCTTTTGATTTCCAATGCAAAATAGTCAATGCTAGTGAGAGGACCTTAGACTTGATTCTTAAATTACGCTCACTTCAGGATTCCAGTCTCCTTTGGTGTGGCATTTCAAACAAGAAGCTTGGGCCATTGGAACCTGGCCAATCTTTTAAGATCAATTTAACAGCTCTACCAATAAATACAGGCCTATGTAATATATCTGGAGTATCATTATTAGATTTATTCTTGAAGAGAACATATGATTATGATGATTTAGCATCTGTTTTTGTATATTAAACTTACTAAGAGTAAATATCTGTTATATTGAATGATTCTTTTATTTAGATTATCATCATCATCATCATCATACCAGCCGAAAGATGCCATAATCACCACCGGTTGCAATGCACCGAGAATGCTGTTGCCCATTCTCTTATTAGTCCTTTAGTCCCTTCTTACGACACCCATGGGAAGTGATGGAATAGTGCTATTCTTTTATGTCTGACACCAAACAGAAAAAAATACTCCTTGGGTTACTTTTCGTAAATTGCCCAATGACTGTTAGGTTGTAGAGGTCTTTTGGGGCGGGGTTTGAGCCCCTTAGCGATCCCTCTGGATCCGCCAAAGAGGCCGCTGATTAAACGGCGCCGTCCAATGTAAAGACTAGGCAGCCAATTAAACAACTAAGTTAATTGGCTACGACATAACACTTTATTCCAACCAAGTCGGCCGCATTAATAGTTTCAGAAATATAAATTCTCAAAACCTACTCTATAAAACCGTAAAAACGATACGTTTTTTTTTTTGCACTGATCGAGAGGGGACTGTCAGTCATCCATTTATCATCACGAAGATTTCTTTATTTTCTTAGTCGGACACTTGTCCGACTAATTGTTATTAACACATGTTATTAAATTTCTTTAATAGATTTTTAACTTTATCGCTAATGCTTAAGTTCAAGGTTGATTGGGAAAATGTTAAATTTTCCCAATCAACCTTGAACTTCGAGTAGTTAGGTGTGCTGGCGTCTATGCATAGAGATCCATTTCTGCCGGTTGGTCACGTTACGAGTACACTGGACCATGGTGGACTCGGTAGTTTTCTGTATCAGGTCAGTCCAGCGAGTTGGTGATCGACCATGTGCTCTCTTGCCTTCCACCTGGCCTGAATCACCAGTCTCTCCTTCGATTTCTCATTCCTGCATATGAACTCCATTCGTTCGTTTCGTTCTCATTCCTGTAAGTATAAGAATTTCAGTATTCGTGTTTTTACTGTGGACGAAAGTCTGTCTTTAATACGAAGCTCTTTCATGATAGACACAAGTGTGAAATGCCGTCCACGGGATCTTCAGGAAGCGTCTCCAGCACTACATCTCTAGTGCGTCGATTTTACGGAGATCCTCCCAGATCCAGATCCTCGGAGTTCCGAAACTTGGTCCCTGAGACTTCAGGCACCAAGTTGACAAGAGGCAAAAATGCTTGATGAATTATAAAATTAGTCTTAACTTTTCCAGAAGGGTAGACGGTACGGCTGCAGTATCGTCTTCCTACCGGGTACTGAATACCGATATAATTTGGATAACCGATACCAAAATATCGCTATAAATACCTGGATTTGGGTATCGATATAATACCGTTATTATTAAATTTTCTTGCGTTTTTTGCGATTTGTAGGTCAGTGTCAAGTTGTATCTTGATCAAAATATACTTCGCGACTGTAATAAATATGTATTTACTTACGAATCATCAATAGAGATTCTGTGACGTCACATTGTAGCCTGATATCGATACTGAGTATTGATATAATTTTCGATATTTTATATCGATACTCAAATTACTGACATAAAATACCAGTATTTATCTTAGACATCGATACTGTTATCGGTATTTTCTTAAAAATATCGGTATTCTTCGAGTATCGATATCGGTCCCTGCTTCATACAACGTGTAATAGAATAAACGCAATACCTCTTAAGGTTTCATTGTACTTATCATTATGAACAACTTTCACTATGGGACCAACACTGAAATCGCAACAAAAATATCGACTACCCATTACATTTTTGTGAGCATAACTCGACAAAATGTACTGAACAGCTGCTTTTTTTTTCGCGATTTCGGGTTTGGAAGTTGTTCATAATGAAGAGTACAGACGCCAGCACAACAAGCTACAACAGACTGTCAAATTTCTTTAATAGATTTTCATCTTTATCGTCAAAATTTGACATATTCGGGTAGCTTGATGTGCTGGCGTCTGGTACAATGACCTCTTATCAAGAGGTATTGCGTTTATTCTGTTACACGTTGTATAGTCTCCTCAAAAGGATAATTAAATGAGGCGGTACACCCATTTCCGCAAGTAGGTATTTTCCAAAGATGTGCCCACATGACTGTGTCAAACAGGGACTGAATACCGATATAATTTGGATAACCGATACTAAAATATCGCGATAAATATCTGTACTTAAGTATCGATATAATACCGATATTATTAAATTTTCTTGCGTTTTTGCGATTTGCAGGTCAGTGTCAGGTTGTATCTTGATCAAAATATGATTCGCGACTGTAATAAATATGTATTTACTTAGGAATCATCAATAAAGATTCTGTGACCTCACATTGTAGCCTGATATCGGTACTGAGTATTGATATAATTATCGATATTTTATATCGCTACTCAAAGTACTGACATAAAATACCAGTATTTATCCCAGATATCGATACTGTTATCGGTATTTTCTTAAAAATATCGGTATTCTTCGAGTATCGATATCGGTCCCTGGTGTCAAAAGCTTTGCGGAAGTCTAATAAAGCAGATGTAGAGGGTTGAATTAAACTTTCTAGTTTTCTCAATAATCTGACGCAATATTAGAATTAAGTTGTTTGCGAGTGCCTCTTCCTTTTACGAACCCGTCCTGCTCAGGTGCAATTTTGCCTTGAGAGGTAGGCCAACAGTCTTACATTTATAATATGGAGCAGGTGTTAAGGAAATGAGTCGATAGTTGATTACATTTCTTGGTGGACCCTTTTTTGTGCAGTGGAATAAAAACGGAATGCGACCAGTCATCTACAAGACATCAACCCCCGATTCCCCCATCGCATCGCGTGATCTGAATGACAATCAGCACCGGGTAGAGTATGTGTGTTGATTATTGAACTTCTCCATCTCGATCACACCAATATGTAGTATATCTATAGATTACGATATTTGCCATCAGTGGAGGTTCAGGTTATAGCTGTAAAACAACCGATTTGAATAGTTTTATATAAAATGTTGCCGTTACCCCAAATCAATCGTTTTAAACGGTTGAAAACTCCCTTAAAAAAATAAAAGAACAAGTGCATGTGTGTGTAGGGCATGGTCTTTTAATTAATTAGGGTAGGCGAGTTGGCAACGTTGCGACGAAACACGAGTGACGACGTCAACGAGAGTGCGAGAGTGTGAGTTTGGTTTTAAACCGAATCAAAGTGATTATTTACCAATACAAAGTTTTTATAACTTAGGTAGGTAATACCTACGCTTGGTCGGACGGTCCAACTAAAACTAAACCCGCAAAGTACCTATATCAGAAGGTATATCACACATTTTAAAAATCTTTACACAGGTACTCCGTTATATCTCTATCTCGGTAAAATCAGGAAAATGTAGTTATAATTAAGAAAAACATAGTCATCAACACCAACCGTTTTAAATCGAAAAAAATGTTATTTTCGTTTAAACCAAATGGTTTAATTGGTTTTAAACCGGCCTTACACCTATAGTCCAGATTGGCGTCTAGGACGGTGTTTGAATATCGCGTTAATTAGAAATTATTCTGTTACTAATAGGGTGGTAGCCAAGTACCGAGTTTTTCCAAAATTTAGGGATCGCAATAGCCTCCTCCGAAAAGCTACTGTTATCACTGCTGGAGAAGGCTCGCGATGTCACGCGCCGGCCATCGCTACCTCGCACCGGATCGCGTTTCCGCCTACTACGTTTTGTGGAGAAAGAGCCAATGCTATTCCGTTCGTATTGTGCGATCAACGTTCGACGATTTGTCTTGTGCCATGTTTCTTCGTTAACTATTATATATTTTAATTGAGGAAGAAGAATCGGAAGAAGATATTATAAGAAAAAATAATCTTGTACTTATACCAAGAAAAGAGTATAATATGCAGTGATGTCTCGCGATGGTCGGAGCGAGCCGGCGCATGCCAGCGCGAGAAATTGCGAGTCAGCGCTTGATGGAGAGGGACCCTCCATTAGGTGTCAGGTATTACGCCCCTGTGGCTCGCCTCCTCCGCTGGTTAGGCCGTAGCGACAACTGCTGCCTCCGCCTTTTCCCACCATTGAGGTATTCACCCGTAACCCTGGGCACAGGCTAAACTTCGCCATCTACACACTCCGGCCTACAGAGTTAAAGAAGCCCACCCCTGCGACGTGGATATGCCAGACAGGAGTCACCCACTCCTGTGTTACAATTTTCACTGTGAAGAGTCGAAAAAGTGATCCTACTCTCCCAGGGCCCGGGTTAGTGGAAGTGTATAACCCCACGCCCAAAGGCGAAGCGCGAAGATGTAGACGATGCTTAAACTTCAGGATTGCCAGAATAGAAAATAAGTTTCGGGGATGTCTATGGTAATTGTCATGACGTCTATGTGAACTGTGAACGTCTGTCAATTTTCTGCTTTAGGTTTTGGGTATTTTCAAGTTTTTGAGTACTCATTTTCGAATTATTCAACAACGAATGATTGTAAACTTCAAATAACGTTGATTGTACCGAATGAAATTTATTTGAGAGCTAAGTGACGATCAATTCCAGCACAGTTTAATTTACTGTAATCATAATCTCATTGTTACTATTGCGAACAATTGAATTCTGATGTGGCCCAATCATGTCGAGTCGAACTGTGACTTTGTTATCTTAGCTAATTTCCTTTAGAACGTGGAAGTGTAAAAACGAAAACATAATAAAACTGAAAAATGGCATATCAGACGCTTCTCCAGGAATACATGCTCATACCTCCAGTGACCAGGGCATATACCACGGCTTGTGTTGTTACTACGCTAGCTGTCGTACGTTTTTTTCTTATTTGTTTATTTAATTATACGTGTCATTTGCTGAGTCATTATATCTTATTTGCATGACCATTTAGTAATACATACTGATAGCTTTGGTGAAGCAATTAAAAATATTGATACTGTATGAATTTTATATTTTTCTGTTTCAGCAACTGGACCTGGTATCACCATTTCAGTTATATTTTAATCCAAATTTAATATTAAGGAAATACCAATTATGGAGGCTAATAAGCACATTCCTTTTCTTTGGGAATTTAGGATTCAACTTTTTCTTCAATATGATATTCACCTACAGATATTGTAGAATGCTTGAAGAGGGCTCCTTTAGAGGAAGAACTGCTGATTTTGTTGTAATGTTTGTGTTTGGAGGTGTCCTTATGATTGTATCCTTTTTTAATTTAATCAAGTTGTTGAATATTTACCCATACTTTAAGTTTCTTCAAGAAGACTAAATTGCTGGACTTCAGTGACTTATAAGACAGTGCTACAATCAAATAGATTCACATTGAATTATACTATACATATATGTACAAGTGAAAAACTTACAAAGGAGGTGTGTTATTAAGTTTCAATTTCACTGATGCAACAGTTGGCTTGCAATTGTATCATCATTGCCAATTACAAATAAAGGATGACTGCATGCCAAATATTTTTAATTTCCTTAACAGTGTTTGTAACAGCTATGTGCTTTCTTTGTGAATTTATTATTTTTAGGACAAGCATTTACTATAATGATTGTGTATGTATGGTCAAGAAGAAATGTCTTTGTAAGGATGAACTTCTTTGGCCTCATGAACTTTCAGGTAAGGTTTATAATTAGTAGACCATTTTGGTGTCCTGTATTTTGCTAATAGGACAGCAGTGTTTAATTATGTAAAAACCTGATTGTTAGGGTTCAGTAGTCTACAATTAACCCTTATAGATTCGCCACGTCTGTCTGTCCGTCCATCTGACCACGGTTTAGCTCGAAGACACTTAGCACTAGAAAGTTAAAATTTGATATGGGTATGTGTATTTGTTAAAAAAGAGAGCATTCCTTTAGTTTTCCATAATTCCATTTCTTCCCAGAATTTGTTACACAGTGTTTTTTTTTATAAATCAACTGATGATTTGATTCTTGACTAGGAATACCGATTTTTCAAAAATCCAATGCGCATCATTATGTTTTTTTCATCAAATTGGTTTTAGTTTTCATCAAAATCGAGCTTGATACTCTTCAGTGTACACTAATCCTCGTTGCTTCGGATTTGGCCATCCACATACACTATAAAATTTACGACGAATTTAAAAGAAAAACTATCACAGCTAAGAAGGCTTTACAAGTTAACAAGTAATAGTCTATCAACCTATAAAGTGTACTATTTGAAGTTAGCAATTGTGACATGCAACTATAGAACACTACACTGCGCGTAATATGAGTTGGTCTTTGATACTAAATATGGTAATAAAGATTTATTCCTGTTTTTCAGGCTCCATACCTTCCCTGGGTGTTATTGGGTTTCTCTGTGCTTCTTGGTAATGCAATATCAGTAGATTTAGTGGGTATGGCTATTGGCCATATATATTTCTTTATGGAGGATGTACTACCAAGACAGAATGGTGGTCAGAAAATACTGAAGACACCAAAGTTTTTGTGAGTATGAATTCTTATTTCCGAACTTAGGTTGAGATATATTTTAACCCTTTACAGCGCTGAATTGCAGTTCTGCATCATATCATTCGAACGTCCAGAATTTCAAACAAATGGCTTTGCGTCTTTTATCGCAACAATACATTCATGCTTCAAACCATTCTAACGAAATAATTACGCCCTTTTGTACCAGACGGCGCTTTGTGTATGTTTTGACGAGTTGAAGTGAGAAAACAATATTTTCCCGATAAACCCCACAAGTGGGGCTTCAAGTTATTTGTGATGTGGTATGAGTGGATATGGCTATAAGTTTTAAGTTTACAGTGGACAAGAGAATATATGCGGATACGAGCCTCAATTAGATGCATCATCTAATGTAACCATAATAATGATACCAACCAGAACTATCGGTTATATTTTGATAGTTAGTATACATCTCGTCTCGCCGTGACATTTTAGCTTTAGGCACCGTTCGAAGAAACCGCATTCCTAATTGTAAACTTACTAAAAAATTACCTAGAGGGACATCGGTCGAACAGGTCGGTGGTTATAACGGAGTTGACATATCCATAGCGGCTTGGAGAGGCAATAAAGTTGTCAACCTAGTATCCTAGTAACTTTGCTGGCAAAAATCCCACATCTGTCGTGACTAGATTCAAAAAGTCTCAAAAGGAATGCATGTTGTGGAACGGCCTTTCATTCTGGCAGAATATAATCGACACATGACATGGGTGGTGTTGACCTTATGGACTGCATAATGGGCCATTATAAAATTAGACTTCGCAGCAAACGTTGGTGTATTACATATGCCTCTTTTACCATTTTCTGGATATGAGCATGTGCAATGCTTGGATATTGCATAGGTAAATTCATGCAGAGACGAAAAGCACTGGTGGGGTTCTTAATTCTGCCGTATTCCTCTTGGATATTGCTGAAACTAGTCAAATATAAGAAGACGAACCAGTTAAAGCGCGCTAGTGACGTAGAAGCACTAATACAAGATAAAAAAAGAAGGAACCTTGTCTTTTGGAGGTATATACTATACCTCCAAAAGATGTGAGATTAGACCAGTGTAGGCACTGGCCTGCATGGACTGAAAAAAGGCTCAGATGCAAACTTCCAGGATGTGCTGGTACAGCCCAAACAAAGTGTGAAAAGTGTGGCGTGTCTTTGTGCTTTAACAAGAGTATAAAAAAATTCACTCTATGTAATTTTTGACACCGTGATGCACTTCTGCATCAACATGTTTTTTTTTTTCAAAAATAAAAAAATACATTTTTTTTTTTCCCGTAACTTGTACACCTTTTCACATATTACTAAAAATAACATTTCAAAAGACATCCTTGCGTCGTAAAGGGTTAACTTTTATTTTCATGCTTAATTTTCAATGACTGCTGTTATATCATTTATGAAATATCCATATTTAACTTGCATATCTACTAATTCTAGGAAAAAGTTATTTGATCCTGCCCCTGAACCAGATTATGGTCCTCTCCCAGAACTGGGCAACAGACGACCAGGAGGTTTTGACTGGCACGGCCGTGATAATCAGGACGAGGATGCTAGATAAGCTAGCTATTGATTGCTACTGCACATGAAGGTTGATGCGATTTCGAAGCCAAAATGTCTATTAAGAATATATCTATGATTTCTACTTTCTTTTGATGCATTGCTCTTTATTGCATTAGTGATTTTCTCCATTTACTCCATAGCTATTGAGCAGAGCCTTAAGGTTCCTATGCTCATATTTTACTAGAAATAACAATATTATCTACCATGTAAAAACTTTACATTATTTCAAGTGATTAGTACAATACATATTTCTTTTGTAATGCCAAGTAAAATATTTTCCCATGGGTAATGGATTAGGTTTTGTATGATACAGTGAAAACATATTAGTATAAAATATTTGTACAAAACAAATGCCGAAGTGATTACGATTATGTCACTAGCATTGAGTCGATTAATGTATTTTGTGTAAAAAGTTTATTGATAAGGGTCTCTTTATTGTGAATACAAATTATTAATAAATACTAATTGTTTTATTGAAGTAGTAGAGCTCTAATTGCTTTTTAACCGACGAAAAAACGGAGGAGGTTCTCAAGTCGACGCGTATATATTTTTTTTATGTATCACCACACAACTTTTTACAGAATATTACGATTTTTGATGATGTCATAAAAATCTATCCATTATCATTAGCGGTATCAGTTCATTGGTTAAATCAAACCCACCAAACTACTCATCCTAAAATACAAGGTAAAGGTACTTATATAGGTAGATATAAATCACGAAGGGTTTGTTTATGTTGATTTCATACTTTTAAGGGTTCAGTAGTAAAACAAAAGGAACCCTTATAGTTTCGCTATGTCCGTCCGTGGTTTTACTCAGAGAGTATCAATGTTACGTGCCTATAATTTGGCATCGTTAGATATAATACATGCCATAAGTACTTATGGCATGTATTTAACGCGGCGAAAAATTCAGTTGCAGTTTAATAACCAGTTGTTAGCTTTGTTTTAAATTTAAACTGGCATTTTTATTTTTTTTTACTAAATTTATTGTTCGCCACACATGACGGCGGAAAAAAGTAGAAAATACACTGCATGTACCTGTCAGGTTAGGTTAGTTTTTTTAAACCACCCAGAAATAGGAGCCCCGCGGACCTAAACGAAAAGTTTATTAGACATTAGGAATAACAATTTTCGATATTTCGATACAAGCGATTTTTAAATGGAAAATTGTTTCTCATCTCAGTTAACTTTATACACAACCTCATTGTTTAATTTAATATAAGTCGCCATGTCATTATTTATAGACAATGATTTAAATTGGCCCTGTTTAATATGTTCGCAACCTTAGAATAGCAGCCATTATTTAGTACTTAATAAAATTATTACTAAAATATTTTAATCGCTGCAAAGGTTTTTTTTAGTAACAAATAGTTAGTCGCCCTTTAAATTATTAGTCGCCTGGAAAATAAATTAGCCGATATATTATATATCATCATCAGCCGAATGACGTCCACTGCTAGACATAGTCCCCCCCAGTCCCCCCCCAAGGGGGTGTTTGCCATAATCGCCACGCTTAGCAGGCGGGTTGGCGATCGCAGTGTAGCTGTTGCAATGCACAGAGAATGCTGCTGCCCATTCTCTGGTGAGTCCCTTAGCCGCCTCTTACGTACGACACCCACGACAAGTGATGGAATGGTACTATTATTTAAATTAAATCCGACAGCTAATAAATGTCATGCTCAAGTCGAAAAATTTATAATAAAATCTGAAATCCTTTTTTTTAAAGATCCATAGAGGAAAAAGGGTTCTTTTTTTCTCATCGGGTGACGTTGGATAGGCTTCACAAAATATAATATGAAGGTTTGGTCCAAATTATTTTTTGACTCACGAGATTCGTTCAACTTTATGGTAAAATCATGTGTTCAAAAACAACGGTTTGTTTGCCACCTCACAAAGGCGAGCTTTTTCAAGAGCAATTCGCATTACTTTCCTTAAAATTTGAAGAGGTAGGTACATACGAATGAGCTCGAATGATCAGCTTCAGCGACTCGTAATTTCTGAGCTTATTGTAGTAGGTATACCTTGTCGTTTGAATAATCCCTGTAGACAACCTGACCATGAAATGATGAATTTCTCAGTGTCACCGTTATTCATTTCTATGATGTATCTCTAAACGTATTTTATAGCTTATGAAAAACCTACCAAGCGCGAGTCGAACTCGCGCCTGAAGGGTTCCGCATCGCCATTATTATCCACTATTATGCCGTTAAAATCGAGCAAAAAAAAAATAAGGGCACCCCTTATTTTTTTTTGGCGTACGTTTAGGTACGTCGATCGTCTTTGTTGCTATTAGCAATAAAAACAGCATTTCAATCGTCCACCTGTTGCGATAATTAATATCGATCAAAAAACGGCAAAAAGACACGGTTGTAGTAAGGGAACCCCCTTTAATTTATTTTTCTTATTCTGAAAAATTAAAAAAAGAATTCATTCCATTACGGCTCATGATAATACAGCCCACTGACAGAAGGACAGACAGCGACCCTAAAAAGTAGGTACCTATAGTTACCAATAAATCAGTGCAAACATCATATTATTTATTTTTAAACATAGGTACTATGTTACTTGTGCCATCCACTATAATGAGCACTGCTCTATTGTTTGTTTATAAAAAAATCTCAAAGCAAACACAGTTGTTTGAAATAAATAATCAGGTCTAACTTCACCTCATCGTTTACAAGGATCTAACGTCATGTGTACTCGTTCTTGCAATCAACAGCGGCGTTTTAATTAACATTGATCTATCGCAGCAAAATGAAGTCATTATTCTTAATGAGCAGATGCTATACCCAGTGTAGTGTGTAGCCTACTACCTATTATCTATCTACACATTTGATAAAAATTAAAGCGCTTATCGTGTCTCTGGGGCAGCGTTCCCACGGGTTTTGATGCGGTTTTCTCCATAATTTTTCGGAAGATTTATGCGTGCAATCCATAAATATTATACTTTCATGCATAAAGAACTTTCTATGTTTTGTCAAGATGTAGTAGGGGCGAATCGCTAGTTAATTTTAAGAAATTTTTGTCACGTGCTATTTTTTAAGGGATAGATTTACATCGGGGGATTAGAAATCAAAGATTAGATCGTAATCAGAATTGTTTATTCTATATTCACGCAATATCATGGTGAATTTTAAAAACAGTTACATTCGTTACAGTTGATAAGTCGCAAGTCGATAAGGCGTTTGATCAATGACTACTTACAGCCAATACCTTGACATACTTTAATTAATATAAGCGTGATAATCTACTTTCAAGATATCTTCAGACTGATTTTTATTTACAAATTGTAAGCCACGGCTATTCTGGCTGACCAATTTGAACTCTCACTAAATTGGTTAACACGACGTTTGAATAACGGTCACGCTAAAACGAAACTTACAGAGCCCAAATACAAAACTTTGGGATAAAAGTCAACAGGATAACTTTAACAAAGTCTGTTTTAATTGTGGTGCATACGGAAAGTTTGCTGTAACTCGTCCATAGATACAACCGTTACTAGTATTATCACAGCTCACGATAAACTATTTACAGAGCAATGAGTGAGAGCTACATTTAAGCTTCTTTATACCTGCAACGTAATTTCTATTATTATAATAACTTCAAATGCACTTTACATTATGATTGCAGCTAATGATTAAGTAACTAGGTATGATTTCTAATTATAGCAAGTTCTTACATCCAAAGGGTTTGTATCGTGGCAAATTAAATTATAAAAGCTGCGATAAAGGTATAAATCACCATTTGGAAAAAAAATAGACATACAATCATTCATTACACATATAATTTACATAAAAATGTATAAAAGAACACGAACATAGAACCGTTAGTTGTGATCGTTTCAAATATATTTACGTAACATTATTAACCTTTTGAACGCCATTGTCACCTATACATGACAAGCAAGCGCGTGCCCTGTACGCCAAACGTCACAAATATGTGACAAAAAGTACGGTGAATTTGTGGCTTGGCGTTGGGGGCACGCCGATGCGTTTAAGCTCTGGCGTTCAAAAGGTTAAAACTACTAGTAACAACAAGAACAGTACATCTAGTTGTATTCAGTCTTCATTCAAACTCACGCTCAATTCCAAAACACAGTTGATTGTAAAATCAAATGTTTAATAAGGATATACTCATCAACCTCGTAATCACACAATTATAAAACTATATTCTACTATTTTACAATTGGGCCAACAAAATCAAAATTATTAAAAAGGCGGCATGATACTCATTCACTTTAAATACAGTTTGTTCTGCAAAAAAAAACAAACATCGCAATATTATCTAGTACACAATGCGTTGACTCTTACAATCGGCTTACACTGTATTATCGGTTTCAACGACGTTTTGTTCACGAGCAAGTATTTAGCGCTCGCATCGCTATATTTTTTTTATTTATAATTGACTTCAATATCATCGATTAAACCAATATTATAAAGAGCGATTACACCAATATTATACAAAGCGATAAAAAACAATATCGTAGTCTTTCATAAAAAGTCAACAGTACATAGGTGTTCTATTAGTCTACAGTGAGTTTGTGTAAACTCATAAAATAACAGATAGTAGAAGTAGGTCTGCTGTTTCAAAGATTACTAATGTCGGTCACGGATAACTTTCGCTGACCCAATTACATTCACGAATTCTCTCAAATCTTACATCAGGTAAACGACACTTAAGTTTTCAGCATTACAACAACATCAAGCCGCTTCGTGTCATCGTCTGCCTAGCCTTTTCCCAACTATATTGGGGTCGGCTTCCAGTCAAACCGGATTCAGCTGAATACCAGTATTTTATTTATCAAGCAGCTTCATGTAAATCACAATAATTTAGAAGCACAACATTCAGATCAAGGCGTCACAGCGTGATATCTCGGAATAAACAATTCTTTTTGACAACTAACATAGGTAGGCTGAATCAAGCTTAGGAGGTGACCTACTGGCTACATACAGCATACAACAACTTTTGAGATCATACAGAAATATCTAGTATAACAAAAACTGAAGTCATATATTACAAAAAGTATTTACACATTACTATGCACAATGTAATAATTAAACGACAAATATACATACAAAACAGATTTTCAGAAATACATCTGTCTCATAATTAATTGCAATGAAACAAATGAAGTGGGCACCTCCTTCACTTTTAACCAAAGACAACAAAAATAATTACAGATCAATTTAAAAAAAAGGTCCAAACTACAATTTTTGGCTTCGTTGTTTATCACTATTATTTAACTAAATTTTGTAGTAATCTTGAACAAAAAATGTACCTAGAATCTAGCTACATAAATCACATGGGGACATTTTCATAGCGCTACGATAGCAAGTAGCACCGTTATGTCGTCCGGTTTTCCCCCTGCAAACAAAATAAAGAATTAGTCATGACGCGGCATTCATGTGACAAAGTTGAAATTTCTAACGACTGTAATCATTCAGTTGTTTTAACAGAGTAAAACAGCAGAGAATATCAATCAGAATGCGTTATGGTATTAATAAGAATATTTATAGCAACACCAACAATGTACAAAATGAAAGTAGAATCTTAATTACTTTCTTCTATAAGCAATCACTCGGGCACCTATTTTTGCAATACGATGCTTTGATAACTCACCAATGGCATCAATGCCGTTCTGTCGTGCGCTCTTGGCGAAGGGCGACATGTAGCAGCCGTCGAAGGACAGGTTGCGCGCCATCCACGCGATGGAGTTGGCGACGGCCTGCAGGCGCTTGGTGTCGCCGGCCAGGCTCTGCGCGCGCCGCATCTCCGCCACCAGCACGGGCTCGGGCACGTTGTCGAACACGCCGTCCGTTGCCACCAGGATCACGTCACCGCACTCCACAGAGAACTCTGACGTTTCCGCTGATTCTGGCCTAGAAGTCAAGATGTTTGGATGCATATTATTTAATTTTTCATAGCCCAGCCGCATAAAAACTATGGTCAATATTTTCAACTACAGGGCGTATTAGAATGAGAATTTCAGTGAATAGTTCTTGCAGCCTTTCGTGTAAAAATACCAAGAAAATACAACTGACTTCCAAATAAAAACACCACAAAGTAAGGCTCTAGACAGACGGATTGCATTTCAACTGCAATCCAACTGCAAATCTGCAGTTTGAATGCAGTTGGTACGACTGCAATAGAACTGCAAACCAACCCTGCGGTCCAATTGCAGTCGGCGTGCAGTCGTGTGAACTGCACACCGACTGCAATCGGACTGCACGACTAAACAAGACACCATCATGAGAAAAAGTATATCGGCAGAAGAAAGATATTTTACTTCAAATATGAACTATAACGTGTCTTCGAGTTCAAATCTACCTCCTATCCAACAGAAGACATTCAATTGGCCAGGAACTTCCGAATCTCATTACAGCAATATTGTCTCACCTGATAATTGCAGCGATGATAGCTCATACATAAACGACGTAGTCGGTTAACTGTATATATAGGTACATATATATTTTTTAAGTAACTATTTTTGTAATTTAATTCATAATGCCTATTCAATGGCGACAGATCGAGCTTTGCAATATAAATAATACCTAATGTTTAAAAGCTACCTTAAAGTAATTGCAATGCTTTCTTCTGCCGATATACTTTTTCTCATGATGGTGTCTTGTTTAGTCGTGCAGTCCGATTGCAGTCGGTGTGCAGTTCACACGACTGCACGCCGACTGCAATTGGACCGCAGGGTTGGTTTGCAGTTCTATTGCAGTCGTGTCGACTGCATTCGAACTGCATCCGAACTGCAAATTTGCAGTTGGATTGCAGTTGAAATGCAGTCCGTCTGTCTAGAGCCGAAGAAGTCGGGTGTATTTCTTTTTCACTTTTTAGCGGTGAAACCCCACAACTAAATTGACATTATTCCCATGATGAGTGGTTGCGCTATTTCCCGTTAAGGAGTTACTTTGTGTGCTTTTGTAGTACAAGTCCAGACCAGCTCATAGTTACATAACTACTTTGCTTGGGGATGGACATAAACCTAACAATTTCTCACTTGACTAGATTTTATTGATTTTTGGTTGAGGTCACTAGTTTATCTTTGTAGTTCAACGTCCATTGCAAATTCAATAAATACAACTAAACCTAACGAAAAAAAAATCATCAAGACCGGTACATAAACAATCTATGTTATGCCCATCTGCGAACCCCTTCACATCGTACCGGCGTGATGTTGTTATAAAGTGGTGAACCTAAACATAAAACAGACATGCGATTTCAGCAATTTCGGATGGTTTGCTATAATTTAATCAAGAGTTCCGTTGCCTATCTCCGAAGTTTTTCATCAGATCTTCACCAAATTGTAATGGGACCAGTCCGGAAAAATACTCTTCCAAAAAAAAAAAAGAATTATCCAAATCGGTTGACAATTGGCGAAAATATCGCAAAACAAACATGCAAAAAATAAATAACAATAAAACCAGCCAAGTGCGTGTCGGGCCACGCGCATTGTAGGGTTCCGTAGTTGCACGCCATAATTGCCGACTTAGAATAGTACATTTTATAGGTTGGTCGACTATTACTCGTTAACACTTTCAGTGCCCATATGCTGAGTTCTTGGCACTGAAAGTGTTAACTTGTAAAGCCTATTTAGCTGTGATAGTTTTCCATTTAAATTCGTTATACAAGGTGAATTTACAAATGTGCGTGGATTGCCAAATCCAAGACGATGAGAAATATCGAAAAACACAACTAAAGGAAAGCGCTCATTTTAAACAAATTGCGTTTTGAATTTCTGACTCAACCTACCTACTTAAACCGTAACTGATATTTTTTCATATTTTTTCAAACATCCAATGATGTAGTTGTAGATTCCCGGCCCCGATGTTGATGAAAATCAAAACGGTATCATAGATTTTTGAAAACTAAGTTGTTTTTTTTTTGAAAATTAAATTTTGATAACACCGTGGGATACACGATAAAAAAAACTCATCGCCACTTTACATGTAGGTGGGGCAATTTTTTTTTTCCAAGATTTTATTTGTCCACTTTGTTGGGGTGATATACCAAATTCCAACTTTCTAGTGCTAAGCGTCTCTAGAGCTAAATCGTGGACAGACAGACGGAAATGGCGAAACTATAAAGGTTCCTTTTTGACTACGGAACCCTAAAAATTCTGACGAATTGAGAAACTTCCTCCTTTTTTTTGAAGTCGGATAGCATTATAGTCCGCCTCGACGTTAATAGGTAAATTGATATATAAATATTGTAGCCATGGTCAACTCGTTCGTTTTCCTTAATAACTTCATAAAATAATATAATATAATATCTTGGGACAACTCACACACAAACTAGGCAGAGCTTGTGCTATGGCAACCAGACAACTGATAAACATACTTATATATTTCTAAATACATACATATTTTTTTTTTTATACATACATATTATAGACAAATTACACCCAGACACAGAATGATCATGCTCATCACACAAAGATTTGCCCTGGGTGGGAATCGAACCCACGACCTGCGGTTTAGCAGTCAGGGTCACTAACCACTCGACCAACAGGCCTGTCAAAATATTTATTTACTTATTTGGAAAACGGAAAACACCAAATACGAGCGACTGGCAGACAGGTAGGTATTTTGTAATTTAATGTGAAGTTTTCCTCCTATCCTTGCAGTCTTGCATGGTGTTTAGGCATGACAGGGTAGTGATAGGCACTGAAAGATGACCGACACCATTAAAAGATATCTTTTAACCCTCTATAAATAAGAGTAAAAGTGGTACGATTCATCCACGCAGTAATGTAATCATGATCACTACGTAAACAACGCGCTGTGAATGCAGTGATAATTAGTATGATGTTGAATGTACACTATTTTACGTGGACAGTGTCAATCAATACCTATTTCAATGATTATGCTTATGACGATCTAATTCTTAATTCTTTATTGTACACCAAAACAGCTTAAAAAAAAACACTTCAGTGGGTATACCACTGAAATGTTACTCAGTTTTGTAGCAGCATGCCTCCCCGTTTTAGCTGTATGTTGATTGTTAAAGCATATGGCCAAACGACAAAAAAAAACCCTACAGTTCCTACAAAAACTTATCGATAGTGTTTTCCTTTAGGTGTGGGGCGAACATCTAGGCAGGTAGGGTTTTATGGTGTATTCAATTCAGTAAATGTTTCTAACAGTTGAACAGATTTATTTACGTCTGCTGTCTACTATATTTATCTAAACTCAACTCTGCGCAATTGAGATAACTCGTCGGAAAACTATTCATACATAGGAAATATACCTACCAGATAACCCAACCATTTTTGTTAAGAACTAGGTACATAATGCTTGAAAACGGCTTCAAGGGGTTGAAATAGTGGACGAAAGTGTGTATGGCAGTCCGTCATCATTGAAGATAAAACCATGAACCCATATTAAGGTACTTCATAAAAAATAAATAAATGGAATCAGAACCAGACTTTTATTTGTGAACAAATAAAAGTCAACCAAAACATACCCAATGTTCAAGCGTTTTTGAAAAATACATAATATGTACAAATAAAACTGGCTGCCCAAAGTAACTATTCCAGTCGCGAGCAAAAGCTAGTTTGAAAAATAATACCTTACATGACAATAATGAGACGGACAATAGAGCACAGCTCCACGAGTAAAAAACCATTGGACTTTATTCTTGGTTCACTTGTTTACATAATAGCGTAGCACGTAATTGGGGCGCCACGACGTAACCAATCAATTCTAGGATGTAGATAGGTATACTAGGTATGTATGTGAGTACTTTAATGACATTTAAAGTATATAAATAGTGACGCCCGTGTGTCGTTTATTTGATGTCAATGATGTAATTATATAATAGTGTCAACAACCTCACAGCTATTCCATTCTCACATTGTGACGTCATTAGAATTACCGTGATTATGATCACACGTTTTGCATTTATTTTGAAGACTTGAACAAATTCTTTCGTTAGACGTGCCAATAATAAACAAGTAAACACAGTTCCATAAATTTTAAGAGAACGCGCAAGTTTAAAGATCTGGCAAATTTCCAATGAGCTAAAAATTCTAATATTAGTGCATACAGAAATACAAAAGCTGTATGTGGAATGAGCACATGACTACTAGTCTCGTGGTTGAAGCATAATGAGTCTTATGACTGCGGAGACTAAATCTGGATGAGATTAGATGTAACGTATATTTCATGTTTCCTGACCGCAAATTCTACTGATAAAGGAAAACGCATATTTTATCAACTAATTAGAAGAATTTAATTGCGGTGTCTTCGGCATTTTAATATCTTCCTGACCCACAAACGCGATAGTACAAGGTCATAAAAGTTCAGTAATGAGCACTTTATTTATAATGACTTAATGAGTCTAAATAAAACGATTACGTCATTTTTTTATTGTTGGTAAATATAATTTATTTGTAAACGTTTACATCGGCTACCATAAGCGGTAGAGCTCCATTGGCTTGTTGCTAAAAATAGAGACTAATGACTGTATACACAGTATCACTTGATCAAGATCGAGTCGTCAAGAGTAACGAAAATGTCTCGTACAAAGTAGCAAAAGAAATAAGACTGCAATCAATATGATATTTACATACACATTTCTTCACGGTTCTAAACGGTGTTTCATCGCTGTTCCACTTTGTATTGAGCTGAGCTAGACTGTGACCTCACAATGTAGCTAAATTACATTTAACCGCTTGGTGCCAGCTTTCAAATAGCTCTGGTTTTTACCACTCCTTAGCAGAAATATAGTGATCCAGACAGACGAAACTGACGATGCAAATTATTGAGGGCGTACGAGTACATCCAAACCAATTTTAGTATAAAGCTGCGGCATTTTTTAAATATAACCGCACACTCTTAAAAATGTATCTGGCACGACACCAAATGAAAACTGTCAACAATACGCAGCTATGAGTTTTCGTTCAAACTATTGTAAAATGCCCGACATTCTTATGACAGAAATAAGCATAATGCAGTTTCAAGTCGTATAGAGAAGGAGGAAAGACATTCTGAAACATCATTGAGTTAGCCATAAGAGACAGTAAGCCTTCCGTAGTATTTACACTACTATCGGTATTGAAGTAACCTTTCGCTCTAATTCTGATTCTATCATCAAGAAAATGATGACGCACTATACTTCTTTTATCAAATAAGTAGACGCGAGATAAACACATAATAACAATCCCTGGTCAGTCAGTACAATGTCATTTTAAAATAATCTTGATTTCGTTTCACCTCGCGGAGTTTATCTCAAATATAGTAGGCGCATTATTTTAATATTATTGTTTTCTCTACATATTTTGTGAAAATGTGGTGTCAGTTTACTATTGTAACGGGACCATTTTATTTATTCTTATGGTATTGTATTCAGACGGAAGACGGTAAACTGAAGGTCGAGGGCCTAAAATGGATAATACCTCCGTATTATCGGTGGTTACTGTTAGACTAAAGTCATTGCTATTAACATCACATTCCACTTACAGAAGTGTTACTTTCAAATTCAAATATGATTTCTCAATACATAGGAGCTGTTAGAGGGGGAGCTGGTAGCGTTTTTGAACTAAAATATTATGGCGGGCGTTTCGGAGGACTTTCTTCATGTACATTTTTGACGTACAAAAAGTGCTGATTTTCAGCCTGGTTTGAATAAATGATTTTTTTATTTTGATTTTGAGAGGACCCAGAGAATCTGAAAGTTTCAGTAAGGACATCTTTTTGGGAAATCTGAAAGTGGGCCCCTGGCCACCACAGGGCTCCTATTTGAAACATTTTATATGTATCCTCGGGGTCCTTTTAGCAGGCCGCACCTATTTATCTATAAACTTTTCGCCCTGAATATTGTTACTCATAAACCGTGCCAGCTCCCTCTCTTTGTTATGTGATGCTGAAATGTTCGGTGTTTAGTTGTGTACCTGTCACTTAGCACATTCCGGTCGTGTCCGGGCGGCGGCAGGCTGAGCTGGTAGGGCGTGTTGAAGTAGTGCTGTTGCTCATGGGAGCGGTGCACAACGCGGCCCCCTCGTACCACCATGTACCCGCTGTCGCCGATGTTGGCAGCGCGCATCACGCTCTCCGACCGATCTAGGATCATCACACATGCCGTGCTGCTTCCTAAAACCAAAAATGTGTTTATATTAATCTAAAAACAAATATGTATCGGTGTTGTTTTATGAAACTAAATAAAACGTTGGCATGACAATTTAGATTGGCTGGAGAAGGTAGCAGATAAAGTTGGCTAGAAAAATATGGGGGAAGCTTTTGGCCAGTAGTGGGACCACATAAGACTACTAAAAAAAACTTTTTTTTATTTAGTGTGCTCCACATGTCTTCAGAAATTAGGTAGGTATTAAAAAAAAATATTGATTTAATATTTAGGGATTTTTTCATGTATGGGTATTATTTTGTCTTACCAATCAGTTTGTAATCATAATAATATATTCAGACTCTATCTAAGTCATTGACAAATTCCCATTCGTTATGAGCCTTGAAATGAAGTAGTTCATTACCTATTTATAAGAATATAAAAATATTTGTTTATACGTGTTACAGAATAAGCGCAATACTTCTTAAGGGGTCATTGTACTAATCATTATGAACAACTTTTACTATGGGACCAAACCCGTAATCGCGAAAAAAAAACCAGCTGTTCAGTACATTTTGTAGAGTTACGCGGTCATAAATGTATGGGGCAGCCGATTTTTTTTCGCGATTTCAGTCTTGTTCCCACAGTGAAAGTTGTTCATAATAATGAATACAATGACCCCTTAAGAGGTATTGCGTTTATTCTATTCCACGTTGTAAATATTAATAAAAAGACGTTTAAATTCACGTACTTAATTAAAGTTCTGGTAAATTAACTGGTAAAAAAAATTGTAGTTATAAGATAGTCCCCCATTTTTGTCTGTTCTACAAACTGTAGGTAAATATACTCAGCCTATTCCGATCGTTGCACATCACATACAATTTTAATCAGTTATTTATTGTCTTGAACACTTGTACAGATGATTGTTTGCCACTTAACTCAAGAAAAATAAAAGAGGACTTTGTATTTTTCAATTGAGACAGTTGTCTGCAATATAAATAATTAGTCTTCAATACAATCAAATGCATTATACTTACTACAAATTTTCTACATTCTATCTGTACTTAATTTAGTCAAGGTCAGTGTTTTTAGAGAAGTTATCCATGGCTAGTAGAGATAACTAAGAACATCTAATAAAAATAAGACTGTCATGTCAACTTTTGAACCTGCATTTGATATGACTCATTGCTTTTATTCAAATCAGTCAAAGCTCTAACTGGGAACTCTTAAGCTTGGATACACATATTACTACTATGGCACCATCGGCACCTACATGTTAAATCATTACTCTTTCTACCACCGTGATGTTAATATTCTTGTGGGTTCATAATAACTTGAGATTCCCAAGACATACCTTCATAATTCAGATGACTACATTCTGAATACCTAACACATTATTTCATGTTGTGCTAGTATTAATACTAGTACCTGGATGTTTTTTATTTTTTGGTAATTTTTTTCTAAAAATGAAACCTAGCTAGATAGATTTATCGCCCCGAAATCCCCTGCATAGATACTTAATTTCATGAAAATCGTTGGAATCGTTGCCGAGATTTGGATGATATATTTCCTACATATGATATACAAGAAATGCTCGTTTAAAGGTATTCGATTACAGTTTTGCTTATTAAGGTTGTTACATACCCAGTATTGGTTTCTTATGTTCCAATAACTCGTAATAGGACTTGGCCAGCAGATCCCCTGGCTCCGACATCTTGAAGTGCCCCATCTGGACGAGCCTCTCACACGTCCTCATGAGGTACGAGGAGAACTCGCCGGGGTCGATGCCGTAAGCACGCCATCCTCCTACACCGTCAGCCACACCTATTGAAAATATATTTTTATTAATTGTTAAAAAAAAAAGACATGAAAGTATGTATGTCACCGGAAAATAGCAAACTCCGTAAGATTATAAAATAACTTGAGAGATTGTAAACTCTCGATAAATTGTCAACTGAACGTCTGAACATTTGGAATACGTTTTACGCATCAAAATTTGATAGTCTAAAATCTCGCGAAGTCATTCCGAGAAATTGTGGACTGACATAAACTTTAACAAAATTTCCTGTCTGGTCTACAATTGGATGGAAACTTATTAGTATTCCAAATTCTCAGTTGTCAATTTATCGACAACGTATCGTCGTTCATCGTCGTCGTCTGCCATTTATCGTTTTTTTTTTGTCTTACATCGAGTGTGCGACTCTATGAAATACATCATACTCTATTTATTTCACTCAAAACACAAATCGTCGAAGTCACCCAAGAAGCAGCCAAGCATAAATGGGACCGGGCCAGACGCATTTGCCGTTTGTCGAATCTTGGACTAAAGCAACCAGAAAATGTCCAGAGGTATCGCAGCAGTCCCAGGCAAAAATGGTGGGACGAGCTTGATGCCTATCGACAGGATTATTGGTTCACACTAGCCAAGAGCCGGGAAGAATGGAAGGAAGGAAGGGAGGCCTTTGCCCTGCAGTGGGATGGAATAGTCTAAAAATAAATAAAATTGGACTCTGATTTTGATATTAATTAAGGGAATTTCTGTCATTTCACTGAGATATTTTTTGTCTTTTCAGTCATAATTGGGAAGCAAATAATAGCGCTTCACTGTTGCAAAGTTATGTTTTAGTTGAAATAAAATGTAATCTTTATTTATAAGTCCCTCTTCATTTAACATCCAATTAATCATCTGATTTTGGATATGATAATTAATCTATACTAATAATAAAGCTGAAGAGTTTGTTTGTTTGTTTGGAACTACACGTCGGATTGTTAAAATTATTTTTGTTTATGATAGCCACATTACTGAGGAAGGCTAAAGGTTATAGATCTAGCATTACGCTAAACTTCTTAGTTAGCCCTAATTATTGATATTTGTAAAGTCGGAAGAAAAAGTGCTATCAAGCTGCTACCGAATGCGCTGGGGTAGTGGCTAATTATACGTAAGTACCATGTACTACAAAGATATTGGATATTTGGTAGATTTAAAATAAAGCCCGGGACATTATATATCTATCTCTCATAAATAAGCCACATTAAGGCATTTTGGGTCAAATTATTTATTAAAATTCCTTACAAGCGAAACTTCATCATCAAGATAATTTTATGAAGTTAAACTTTGCCTTTTATAGCATGTAATTTGGACTCACCGTTTAGGAGATAATGTCAAATTAAAATAATTCAACATTACTATTTATTTATCGAACGCGCGAGACACCGCCGCCGAACGACAACGCATCATTGCTGACTAATAAATAATAAAGCTGAAGATTGTTTGTTTGTTTGAACGCGCTAATCTCTGGAACTACCAGTTGGATATAAAAAAAAATATTTTGTATATGATAGCCACATTCATGAGGAAGGCTATAAGCTGTACGGGAATGGGAAATTTCTACGGAAACGGGAAAAAAACTGGATATGCGCGTACGAAGTCGCAGACAAAGGCTGGTACTCTATATTTTCTAAAAAAAGGATGAAAATTTAGTAAAAATGTGTCCCTAAGTTAAAACATATTTGGTTTACTTGATGTTTGATTGAAATGATTGATTTGCCTCACATTTAAAATGTTGAGTGTAAAAGTATCCTTTTTATGATTACTTCTATTATTATATTATTATTGCTAAATATAAATAAATAAAAACATACAATAGTTTCCTCTATGATGGGCTCTGCAGTGATTTATCAAATCACAATATAACAATTCTTCTACATTAATTGCTGTCTCATGCAATTAATTTATTAGCCAGCAAATCTTATATATATATAATAATCATGTAAAACTAATTAAAGAAAATCATGATAACTACAATATGCTATTGAAATTCCAAATTTAATCAATACCATAAACAAACAAATAAAATGGTTGTTAGCATTTGTAGACAATGCTAATTGTCTATATTTCATCTGTTATGACTAACAGATTTATAGTGATAAGTATGGATGGTGGCTTAAGGGTTCATCGATGAAATGAATATCCCACATATATTTAGAATTTCAGGAGTAGCAAAGAATCATTTGTTTTGCATGTCAACACAAAATAAAATTTATTCCTTAAAATGGTAGATAGCATCATTTTGTCCTAGCATTAAAAAAAAACTATAAAATAAAAGGGACAAAGGAAACAGGGCAATAATTTTAAAGAAAACTATAATAGCATTTTAATGTTTTTTTTTAATGAATAGCTCAATCTTTTGTGAGTTTAAGTACCATGCATTTATTTACATACCTGTTTTATTGCACTGAGTCAGTGTTGCTGATAAGGATCAATGATATTAACCCTGTATATTATGTTTTATCTCTATCAGCACTGTCATAGCAAAATAATAAGTAATTTTGACATTAAAGTAAAGGTTGTAAGACAAATTTTCATCTAAATTAGCATCATTATATTTTTTTAACAAAAAGATTCAGATACAACAAGCAAACTAGTCAATTATTGTTTTGTTTGAAGTTTTTTACAGTAGTTACAGTAATAATTTAATAATCCAGTGATTATTTATTTGTTTCAATCAGTATTGTATGCAATGCAATTGATTTTAGGATTTCTTTTTATTGCTTTGATGACCATAAAAAAGCTACATAATTCTGTTTGAATGTTTTGGTATAATTTAAGATGTCCTTATGCATTTTGGTAACATTTTCGTGAGTAACAAGAGATTGTGAATTATATCAGCTTACATGAAGTGAATAATATAGGAAATCAATTTCAAATTGCTTGAGGGTAAAAAAAACTACAAGTAAAACGTAGTAAGTTTTGAGACCATGTTAAAGCTTCATGATAATGAAATTGAACGAAAATAGATAATAGGTACTATGATAGTAACTACTTTTACAACATTAAAACTTTATCGTTTTACCAATAACATCCGCGTTGCTCGAATTGGTGGAGAACCATGCGTCGTCACCGAACTGTCCTATGCGCGTTCTTCCATTAGCAATGTCTTTGGGAAAACCACACACAACCGATACTAAATATGGGTGTTTAGTTGTCGAAACATTTAATTCAGTAGCACTTGAGAAATTCGAAAGTCCATTTCGTAAAGCACGTGATAGCAGTCTCCCTGTCCAGAAAATAGACTGCATCATTCATTAGTTGAGTCGTACTTTGACACCACCAGCCTTTCACAAGAGATAAGATGAAACTAACGATAACATTTTTAGAGAACAACAACACTTGAGAGTCATATTTAACTACAACACGAATTTAAAATTTGTACAAAATTAAGTTCTGTACATTTAAAGATGTATTTTCAGTTTTATTACATTTGTCTCGTGACTGACGAACGAACATGCATGAACATTGGACAGACAGACAGCCATAGACAAACCAATAACCATAAATTACCATAGAGTAGAAAACGGCAAGGTAGACAACTAGACCATAGATGTAAGTAGAACGAGAAAAAAAATATAACCAACGGAAGTCGGTGTCAAAAAACGAAAAAACAATAAAAACACCGACTTCCGTTGGTTGTATTTTCTTACCCTACAATACATTATTCTCAAAATGAGTAGTTGCGCTATTTGCCGGAGTTACTTTGTGTACCTTCGCAGTCCAAGTCCCAAGCTTATAGTTAAATATCTAATTTGCTTTGAGGTTGACATACACCTAACAATATGTCACTTTACTAGTTTTGATTGTTTATAAGTTGAGGAGATCACTGGTTTATCTTTGAAGTTCACCGTCCAATGTAAGTGCAATAAAGCTATAACTAAACCCAACGCAAAAAGAATCATCAAGATAAACAATAAACTTATGCCCGAATCGAAAACCCCAAAAATATGTTAATTCAGATTGACTTGTTTGCATCTGCGTATCCCTTCACAGCGTACCGGCGGCGGCGGCGTGATGTTATGTTATGAAACAAACAATAAACAGACATGCGAGTTTAGCTGTCTCGGGAGATTTGCTATCACTTATTGAAGAGTTCCGTTGCTTACCTCCGAAGTTCTTCATCAGATCTTCACCAAATTGAAACGGGACCCAGTTTGGAAAACTCTACCAAAAAAAAAAAAAAAAAAAAATCATCCAAATCGGTTGACAATTGGCAAAAATATCGCTGAACAAACATTTTTCCTGGGACCCCAGCATCAGATTCTGACTTATACCACCATCAGCTCAGCAAGATGAGTTGAATTGAGAACCTCTTCCTTTTTTGAAGTCGGGTAAAAACATCACCCACATTTTGGCACAGTCTGGTAAAATTTCTTCAAATTCGATACATTTTCTATAATGGCAATTTTATGAATTTGGCTTTTGTATTTTATTTGCAGGTATTTTGTGTATTTACTGCTATTCTATTTTTTTCATTTCTGCTCTAAACTATTAAAGAGTTTCGACCAGCATCTTTCCAGCCATTTCTATTTTCCAGAGAAAACGATGGTATAATACCAGCCTTATTTCAGGTGTCAAATGTTATTGTAAACCAATTTGTACTTTAGTCTTTTGACTTAGTGACTATAAACGTCTGAGCGCCCTTTGATTGGCGTACAATATTGATCCATAAACAATAAGGTTAGTCTGACGTTTCAAATGGATCTATGGAAAAGGAAGGCGTTGTAGAACCAGTAGAAGAAATCTCATCTTTTCCGATTAATTGTAATGACGGCCGCTAATTGATTAGTTGTAATTCAACGCCGATTTACAATTTTATCATCTAATACGTTAGTGATAGTATTTTGGAGACAATATTTCGATTAAAAGTGTAAAGAAAAGGCATAAAACTGGTGTTCGATAAGTCACTTGGCAATATGCCTGCCGTCAGGGGAGATGGAATGCGAGGGCTCGCAGTCTTCATATCAGACATCAGAAATTGTAAAAGCAAAGAAGCGGAAATTAAAAGGATTAATAAAGAACTGGCCAATATAAGAAGTAAGTTCAAAGGCGACAAAACCCTTGATGGCTATCAAAAAAAGAAATATGTATGTAAACTCTTATTTATCTTTTTGCTGGGTCATGATATCGACTTTGGTCATATGGAAGCAGTTAACTTACTATCATCCAACAAATATTCTGAAAAACAAATAGGCTATTTGTTCATATCAGTACTGGTCAACACCAACAGTGATCTAATTAAGCTCATCATCCAGAGCATTAAAAATGACCTACAGTCACGTAATCCTATACACGTAAACTTGGCTCTGCAATGTATTGCCAACATTGGCAGCAAAGACATGGCAGAAGCATTTGGCACAGAAATCCCAAAACTTCTTGTCTCAGGAGATACAATGGATGTGGTGAAGCAATCTGCTGCTCTATGCCTGTTACGACTGTTCAGAAAGTCACCTGAAATAATCCCTGGAGGTGAGTGGACTTCTCGAATCATACACCTTTTGAATGACCCACACATGGGTGTTGTAACAGCAGCAACATCTCTTATTGATGCCCTTGTAAAGAAAAATCCAGAAGAGTACAAAGGTTGCGTAACACTGGCCGTTGCTAGACTTAGTAGGATTGTTACTGCTAGTTACACTGACCTTCAAGATTATACATATTACTTTGTGCCAGCCCCTTGGCTTTCAGTCAAATTGCTGCGCCTGCTGCAGAACTATACTCCACCATCTGAGGAGCCTGGTGTCAGAGGTCGCCTATCTGAATGTTTGGAAACCATTTTTAATAAGGCCCAGGAACCTCCTAAATCTAAAAAAGTACAACATTCAAATGCTAAGAATGCAGTTTTGTTTGAGGCCATAAGCCTTATTATACACAATGACAGTGAACCTAATTTGCTTGTTCGTGCATGCAACCAACTTGGGCAATTTCTTAGCAACCGTGAGACAAATTTAAGATACTTGGCTCTTGAGTCCATGTGCCATCTTGCTACATCAGAGTTTTCTCATGAGGCTGTCAAAAAACATCAAGAAGTTGTTATTTTATCTATGAAAATGGAAAAGGATGTATCAGTCCGACAGCAAGCTGTGGACTTGCTATATGCAATGTGTGATAAGACAAATGCTGAAGAAATTGTCCAAGAGATGTTAGCTTACTTGGAAACTGCTGACTATTCCATAAGGGAAGAAATGGTTTTGAAAGTAGCCATTTTGGCTGAAAAATATGCCACAGATTTCACTTGGTATGTTGATGTGATTCTTAATCTTATAAGAATTGCTGGAGATTATGTGTCTGAAGAAGTTTGGTATAGAGTCATTCAGATTGTAATCAACAGAGAGGAAGTTCAAGGCTATGCTGCAAAGACTGTTTTTGAAGCACTGCAAGCACCAACTTGTCATGAAAATATGGTTAAGGTTGGTGGATACATACTTGGAGAGTTTGGTAATTTGATTGCTGGAGATACTAGATCCTCACCTCAAGTTCAATTTGAGTTGCTACACTCAAAATACCATTTATGCTCAGCAGCAACAAGAGCACTTCTGTTGTCTACATACATCAAACTTGTTAATCTCTTCCCAGAAATAAAAAATCGTGTTCAAGAAGTATTTCGTGCTGACTCCAACTTACGTTCCTCTGATGTTGAATTACAACAAAGGGCTTCTGAATATCTACAGTTAAGTATTGTAGCCAGTGCTGATGTTCTCGCGACAGTACTGGAAGAAATGCCTGCTTTCCCAGAAAGGGAGTCTTCTATTCTGGCTGTTTTGAAGAAGAAAAAACCTGGCCGCATACCTGATGATGTAAGAGAATCAAAGAGTCCCCAGCCTACAGCAGCACCTACTGCAGTGATTAACTCCACAAATAATACAAACAGCTCAAGTGCTGATTTGCTAGGACTGTCTACACCTCCAGGAGCTTCAGCCCCAGCAACTGGAAATGGATTGCTTGATGTACTTGGAGATTTGTATACAGCCCCCAAAATCAGTCCTAGTACTGTTCAACAAAACAACATCAAAAAATTCTTATTCAAGAATAATGGAGTCCTCTTTGAAAATGACCTTATCCAGATTGGAGTCAAAAGTGAATTCAGACAGAATTTGGGAAGGATTGGTTTATTCTATGGCAACAAAACACAGTTTCCCATTCAAACTGTCCGTCCTGAGTTGCACTGGACTGATTTGCACAAACTAAATGTGCAGATGAAACCTATGGAACCTATATTAGAAGCAGGTGCTCAGATCCAGCAAATGCTTACTGCCGAGTGCATTGAAGATTTCATTGATGCACCAAGTATGTCTGTTTCATTTGTGTACAATAATGTTCCCCAAAAAATTACTATGAAACTCCCACTCACATTGAACAAATTCTTTGAACCAACTGAAATGAATGGTGAGTCATTCTTTGCCAGATGGAAAAACTTAGGAGGGGAACAACAGAGAGCACAAAAAATATTCAAAGCTTCAGGTTCTATTGACATACCTGCAACTCGCACCAAATTAGCTGGGTTTGGTATGCAGTTGCTAGATGGAATTGATCCTAATCCAGATAACTTTGTGTGTGCTGGTATTGTTCACACCAGAGTGCAGCAAGTAGGATGTCTTATGAGATTGGAACCAAACAAACAAGCTCAAATGTTTAGACTGACTGTAAGATCTAGCAAGGAAACAGTCTCACATGAAATTTGCAATCTGTTAGCAGATCAATTTTAAGTTTAGTTAAAGCCATGAAATATGAACAACATTGTTAGACAATGAAGTTGGTGTTATAATCGCCTAGAAGTTCACAGTCACTTTACATGTAGAGTTGATAAAATAATAACGCGTACAATTCGGAAAATATATAAAGCAAAACACTTGTGAACTTTGCACTGAACTTAGAATGAAATCTCTTGTGTACAATTTTGGATTTATTTTATTGCTAATATAGAGTTAGGTGTTTTTGTAAACCGAGATTTATTTTAGTTAACAACTGCGATTTATAAGATTTGATAAAATGTATGTTCAAAAGACAAGGAATACTTACTTTCAAGTTATTACAATAATATATTCAATATTATAATATGCTAAGAGTTTGTTTACCTAATTCATCGCGTTTTGGAAATCAATACACTTTCATTTGTAAAACCTAATTTGATATTAGTAGTAGTATATAAAGATAAAAATTATTTGTCATCTGTAAACATTTATCATGATCAGCAGTCTGCAGCATGCTTGATGGATTTCACATTTATCTTTACATGATATTTTGTGTATGGTTATAACATCTGCACCAAATACTGCTTGATTTTGTAAATATAGAGGATAAATGACATTCTCATCATGGTTGATAGTGTCTTGTTTGGGCGATGAATAGGTAGCTATTTAGTGTCTCAGATTATACTGTTGTCTCGCATATTTCTAGGTATATTCAAATGTATTTATGGTATAATGTAGAAAATTATTATTCATACCAAAGTAACTATTTGGCTGTTAATGTCATCATGTATCAAAATTTCGATTGCTTTTAAGTGTTATACTCATCAGTAACTATGCTGGTTTAAAAATTAAAAGTTTAAAAGATACGCAAAAAGCATGCTTATTCAACGAGTATTAACTAATACTGGTGAGTATAATATTTCTGTCTGTAAAATTATCTAATATAACTCCTATCAAATATTATGAAATATAATATGTTTCCAGTTAGACTTGTATGTAGTATTTAACCTTCATTGGTACACTATTATATTCATTGCAATTGTAATACAGGCCCCCTTTATTTTTCCTATAATGTTCCTGGTAACTCATAGATATAAATTATATAAAAATGGCAATAATATATATCTCCAAATGGAAGCTGATATACAGTATTAACTGTTGATAAAATCCTTTTTATTCCTTTGTCTTAAAATATTCATCTTCATCAGTCATCTTAAGTATTCTTCACAATATTGCCAGAAAAAAGATGTAAGCCTGGGCATTCCTCTATTACACATTTACCATGCATTAACCTTCTTTTTTGTAAATAAACTAAAAAATGAAACCCCCTAAACAGACATATTCTTTTTTACACACTTCAAAATTTTTACAAACCCTTGAAGAACTTCAGTAGCATTGTCCTGAATAGCCATCTGTATCAATAGTCATCTGTAATCAACATTGCCATCTTGACTGGTGCTTCTCAAAGTTTTAAAAATATTATAATGTACCTACTTCACAGACATTCCTATAAAATAGGCCTATTTTTAAAGTAATTGTGAGTATTTTTTATGTCATTGTGTTAATGACTTCATTCTACATTGTAATTTATTTTTAAATATTATCCCAATGACTAATTTAATGGTACCAGTTTCTCATCTAAAACCAATGCTGCAAAATTATGTGTTAGTATATCAGCTTCATACTCATGACATCTTAAATGTACTTGTTTGTTAGAGAATGTGTTGGTGTGTGTTTTGAGTAACTATATTATGTTTTTGAGTCGATAGTAGGAATCTCACAAACCTAGAAGATTTTATTTTCATATGTACCACAAAATAGAGATTAGATATAGGGACTTTTAGTATTATGGACATAAAATGTTGTTATAAATTTATTAGTAGCAAGCATGCTAAGTTTTCTTTGCATGGTAGGTTTGTTAAGAGAACATTAATAATAAATTAATATATCATTATAAACGTTTTTATTAATCTTGTTAAGAATGTGGTACCCATAACATTTTATGTATATTATGAAATTTAAAAGAATGTATATGCTTATTTGATACATGTACACTTCGTATATATGTGTGTTTATCAAAAATGTAATATATCACAAAGTGGGTGTGATTCTGTAACAGATAGATGTTTGTTCTTGCGCTTCAAAACCCATTATTGTAACTCTTAAATAAAATATTTATCCAATACGTATTTGTGCATTTTTATTTCAATAAAGAAGTAATTAGAAGTCCAAGCAGTTTTCAATGTTAACATCAACTAAGTATTTACTTTTATTCTGAAATAATTCTAGGATTACACTTAAAATATAATAACTTTTTGCTAATCAAACCATTCTTCCACATTCGGCGAATTCTCCAGTACATCGTTTGATTCACTGAAACAAACAATAATAAAATTATGGATGGATACCCGGGCGTTGCTATAACAAAATAATCTTACTTTTTAGAGGCATGCGTGACAGATATCAGATAACCCACAACAAAGCCGGGCTTTTTATAAATCGAATCTAAACCAATATTATAAGAGGTTAAATCGTTTGTTAGTAAAGGTTTCGTTAAGGTAATCTCGGGAAGTCCTGAGCCTATTAATGAAAATAACTTGCAAAATAGGTAAGCAACAACCTGCCGAGAATTAAGGGGTCATCTGGGAATCCTTAATTTTTTCCTGTTCATTGAATAAATTCGCAACAATAACTACATACCATTTAAGTACCTACCTATGTTACAGTTTGTAAAATAAGTATAAGCTAAGTTCCACCCTATCGCTTTGGAATATCTTGTTATGATAGAAGTGTTGTGTTAATTTTTTTTTTTTTAATCCTGGAAAAAATAACTTATCTACAGGAACATTCAATTTAAAATACATCCGAATTAAGGACTTCCTCTTTTTAAAGTCCGTTTAAAACAGGCCACGAGAGCGATGTCGTGATATGTTTTTACAATAGAACTTTAATTTTAGTTGAGATTTTCCGTAGTAGTAGTAGTCATTACATTTTTCACTTAGATAAATTTGGTACTGATGTATATAACAGAATAACGGCAGTATTGAAAACTTGGTTTTAATTAAATACAATGCTGCGCCGTCTACGCTAAGACTAAAGATGACGTAAATTCTTAAAAGCTATGTATGAATTAAATATGCATACATAGATATATTTTTATATTTGATCGAAACAAGAGCGTAAAACAAGTCAGTTTACGATGGTTTTGAGTAGGTAATTTCAACAATATAACTTTTGTTTTACCTGTCAAGTGATGGGTCATTGCTAAACATCTCAGTTGGCACAGTAGGCGGCGCTCGCTCTGGTAACAGCTCCATGTACGACTGCCGAGACTGCAGGTGGCGCTCTACTTCCTCGGGAGTCATGTGGCCATCACCAGCAGACAGGCCGAAACCCAAAGCTGGAGAAACTTTGGTCAGCATTGAACCACTGGACTGGTGCTGGAGAAAATTACAAGGATTTCATGTTTAGTATTTTATCTTAGTCTTTTTTATTCATTTACAGAACATCAATATACATTTTACTGGTTGTTAAGAGTTTTTCTCAAAGTGCAGACGCCAGCACATCAAGCTACCCGTAACTGTCAAATCTTCCCAATCAACCTTGAACCTTATACTTTCGCGATAAAGTTGAAAAACTATTAAAGAAATTTGACAGATTGTTGTAGGTTGATGTGCTGGCGTCTGTACCTTACAAGGTCGAGCACCTTAAGTTCAATATTTTTGCTTCCTCTTATATAAACTATGCCTTTTAATTATGCCATTACAAATTAAAAAAAAATGGATTGAGAATGTTGGGGTGGTGAGAACCTATAATGGTCCTGTTATATTATGAAAAATTATCACAAAATATGTTTTAAATTTAATCATTAAAGAAAATGGTCCAAGATGACATCTTTTATAAAAGTCTGACCATAAAGAAATGGCTTTTGTCATAGACAATCATTGCAACAGAAATCACAGAATGAAGTTCAATATTGATTTTATCCTCAATACATAATTTTTATCATTTCTTGTATTTTTGTAATTTAGCATTTCTAAAAGGTAGGTAACATGCACCCGCCATAACAGAATAAAATAGTTTAAAGTGGTTTGGGGAGGGAGTAAGGGGAGAACCGACTTAAAATCTTTTTCCGGCCCAATATCCAACCTCACCTGCACGCGCCTAAGGCGACAGAAAGCTACTCTGTGGTGCTCCCTGCCAGCCAACAGACGAGGCACTGGCGACCGATTAGTGGCGGTATAACCATACACCTGACAAGGTTACTGGCTGGGAGAGGCTAAAGCAAGCCTTGGTTCTAAAATAGTTTCTAAAAAGTCTGGACTGAGAAGTAGCGAAGGATTATCATGAAAGCAATATTGAAAGAAACACTACCCCAGGAGGGTACCAGCGATGCTGGGGAATCCCTCCCTGAGTTCAACTCAGGCTGCCCCTCAAATTCTGGGGGAGCACAATCTTGCATCTTATGAGTGATCATGATAAGACGGGAACCCAGCGGTCATTGTTGACAAACAGTACTGGTCTGAACAAAAACAAGGCTGATAAAGATAACTTTTTTAAAGTTTGCGGAACCATACGGGTTGGTAGAGACCAACCCGTATGGTTCCGCAAACTTTTCATCGTAGTATGTTTTATAACAAGCCTAAGTACCTACTCATCAACTGGAGACGTCACCGACACTGATAGCAGTAACAGTACTGGCATGGAACAAACCAACTACTGATATGAGCAGACGTACTAAAAATGTAGAATGGCAAAGTGGCCCTGTACCAAGACAGCACAAACGAAGAAGAACCTCGCGCACTCCATCCCCAACAAATAAGCCTGGCCCTTAGATATCTTTCTGGCTGATAAAACCGACCAAACAAAAACCAAGTGAACCCCCACCTATAATGCTCTATGGTATAGAAGATATCCCAAAACATTCAAACTTAATTAAAACTGTACTTAATAATACCGAGTTTACAATGAAATTAATAACACGCAAACAACTAAGACTCATCTGTTCAACCACTGATGCCTATAAAAGACGCATGAACATCGTTAGGGAAAATAGCCTGATTGAGCATACATTCACTAGCAGAGACACAAGACCATATCGCATAGTTATAAAGAACCTTCATCCTAAAACTCCATTCGAAGCTATTAAAGAAGCAGTAGAGAATACTGGAAATGCTGTAAAAGGAGAAATAATTAATGCAAAGTATGGTATCGATAAAATCGCCCTATCAACATTCTTTTTAACTTAGAACCGCACCCAAACAACCATCTAGTTAAAAAGACAAGTCGCATTTTTCATACCCGAGTATTAATCGAAGACCCGCTAAACAAGAAAACCGTGCCACAGTAGCAATAGCAAACGATGTCAACTATACGGACACACTAAAAACAACTGCCTTAAACCTACAGATGTGTTAAGTGTGCCGAGAATCACAACACTGCTGACTGCCCAAAGATAGATAGGAACACACCAGCTAAGTGCACTCTATGCCTCGGTAGCCATCCAGCAAACTATAAAGGCTGTCTAGTATTCCTAGAAATGAACAAAAGAAAAAACAATATGACCAAAATAAAAAGCGTGACTGAGAATAGCGATAGCAATCAAACAACAAAATGACCTGATAAAACATGACAATGACAATTTGAAACAATATTACAATGGCAATTTGATAAAAATTGACAATGACAACTCACCAGCAACAATTAATGATAGAGCATACCAAAATATAAATTATGATAGAAACACAATACTTACCACCCGAAGGCCTGGTAAAACATACGCAGAAGTAGTCAAACGACAGTACAATCGCGCAACAGAAGAATCAAAACTAGAAATCTTACTCGTAAAACAAGCTGATAAGCTTATTGAACAAAATAATGGGCAACCGTTATTACTAAACACGTACGATAAATGGCTTCCCTAAAGATTGCAACGCGGAATGTTAACGGTCTACTGCAGCACAAACAAGAATTTCAAACAGCAATCAAATTACACAACACTGATATCCTATTAGTCTCCGAAACACATCTAACTTCAAAACAAAACTTTGTAAAGTATAACTACTGTACACACTCGACCTGTCACCCGGATGGAACAGCGCACGCAGGGACTGTCGTGATAATAAGGAAAAGTATTAAGCATGACCTTATTCAAGAATACAAAACCCCTGAGTTACAAGCAACATCAGTTAGTGCATGATAAAAAGGGATCAATAACTTTATCAGCCATATATTGCCCACCTAGACATGCACTGAAAGAACAAGATTTCACATGGTATTTTAAGACACGTGGTCAGAGGTTCCTAGCTGGAGGAGACTGGAATGCAAAAAAAAACCAAAGGGGGGTCACGCCTGACCGTCAATAGAGGTAGAGAACTAACATTAAGCTTGGATAAAAACAAGCTGCAAATACTAAGCACAAGACAACCAACATACTGGCCTACAGACCCAAAAAAATTGCCAGACCTCTTAGACTTCCTTATATTTAGGGGTCTCTCGCACTTATACCTAAAGGTAGAAACCTGTCTCGATAGTAGTTCTGACCACACACCTGTAATAGGAACGATTGGCACAACAATAATAACAAGACCAAAAAGGGAAACTCTATAATAAGCAGACAGACTGGGATGCTTTCAGAGCATACATTGAGTTACAGCTTAATTCAAAGGTGCCACTAAAAACCTGTGATGATATGGACTCGGCTAATAAGTACATTACTAACCTAATACAGAAAGCAGCATGGAAGTGTACACCGGAGACAAATCTTAAAACCAGCTGTAAAGATATACCTAAAGAAATCAAGGCAAAAGTACTGGGCAGAAGGAGACTCAGAAGGGTATGGCACAACAGTCAGCATCTCTTGGACAAAAAAGGCACTCAACGCATTAAAACTCTTCTTAAAGAATATCGAAGCTAAAACTCTGAAAAATAAGTAAGAAAAGTTGTCAGCCTCTGCCAAGCAGTAATATTCCCTTTGGAGCGCAGTCAAAACAAGCAAAGCGGCTCCATCGCCATCACAGCACCCCTTACAACACCTGGGCTAAAACAGATGAGAAAAGAGCTCGAGCCTTTGGAACATTCCTTAGCAAAGTTTTTACACCTAATGACGGTTCTTTGGACAGTGAAAAAGAAATTAATAACTTTCTAAAAGCAGATCTTCAGCTAAGCCTGCCTCTAAAGGGTTGCTCACTTAAAGAAATATACCACGAGCTAAGAAATCTAGACCGAAAAAAGGCTCCAGGATTTTGCTTCATTATGGTTGAAATACTACAACAATTACCTAGAAATGCGACAGTTTTCCTTACACAGTTGTTTTACAGTATCTTGAGGCTGTCATACTACCCCCAAATTATGGAAAGTGTAAGAAATAATAATGATTCTCAAACCCAGAAAACCACCGCACCTTGTGTCATCTTATACACCCATTAGTCTCCTACCGGTCATTTCAAAACTATTAGAAAAAATCTATCTCGTAGATTAAATCTTATCCTGGAGAAAGCTATCCCGGAACACCAGTTCGGATTTAGAAGGAAACACTAGACAACAGAACAAGTGCCTGGAGTAGTCACCAAAATAAGAAATGCAAGAAGCTTCTCAAAAAAAGCTTCTTGGATATCCAAGAAGCTTTTGACAAAGTCTGGCACCCAGGGCTGCTATTCAAGCTTAAAAGCTCTTTCACACAATCTTTGCCAGCTTTTGGAATCGTAGTTAAACAACAGGATATTCAGAGTAAAGATAAATGATTTATACTCCTCCTGTTACGACATTTAAGCAGGAGTGCCACAAGGCTCTGTATTGGACCCGGTTCTGTATTTGTTATACACAGGTGACCTACCAAATACAGACCTTGTTCTCTCAGCGATCTTCGCTGACGACACCGCAGCCCTTAGTAGCAATCAGGACCTAAATAAAGCATCGCAAAGACTTCAGGTGCACCTTAACAAAATAAACACTTGGATGGACAAATGGCGTTCAAAGCGAGTGCCAGTAAATCAGTGCACGTAACGTTCGCTCTCCGAAAGGGAAATTGTGCACCAGGCAAACTAGGAAACGAAACGCCTCAACACGACACAGCCAAATACCTCACTATGCATCTGGATAGGAAACAGACCTGGAAACAACATACAAAAAAACGAGATGAGCTGAACCAACGCCTACAAACACTGAAATGGCTTCTAGGAAGACATTCACAAGTATCACTGGATAACAAGTTACTCATTTATAAAAGTAAAATGAAACCTGTATGGACTTATGGAATCGAACTCTGGGGGACAGCCAAAAACTCCAATGTGGAGATCCTACAAAGATTTCAAAACAAAGTGCTGAAAACCATATCAAACAGTTAAAGAAGAGATTGAGCACAGAACAAAACTTTATAAGGTATTGAAAAGCACCTCAACAGCCTGGCTTCTGTACTGACCAATCCACTGGAACACTGTTGATTAAAAAGACAGTACACATGGGACAACAATCACAGAACGCATCTGCTAATGGCTTGAGTAGCCGATTGCAAGATAAGTGAGAAAAAAAGAAAAAACAGGTTTAAACATTTTTCTATGAGAGCTGGCATAGACCCCGCCGCCATGTTTTTTTTTGTTGTTTTGTATAATTGCAGCATACAATCTAATATGCATTTATATAGGTAGAGGACACTTAAACAAACAAGAAATGTTGGCAAAAAAATTGCCCTAGTGTCACATTGCCAAGATATTTAAAGGAAAAGTCCCCATTAATATACATCAAGCATAACTTTGCTTGCAAATTTTTAACAATAGACTTGTTTAACATTGACTTGGCACTTACAAGATGACTAGCATTGGGCGGCTTTTTTGGAACAGTTGCCCTTTTTCTCTTTATTGCACTTGAACCCTTGACTGAAGAGCTTGTTGACATATTCTGGCTGGCAGCATTGGCTTCCATTTTCTTTCTGCAATGACATTAAAAAATGTTATTTGAAAATACTGAATTAGAAACTATAAAGAAGCAGACTTGGGAGTTGCAGATAGTATGTTAGCAGAAAATGCCTATTAGACGGCATTTTTTAATAGCATACTGTAAGAATGATCAGAGATGGAGCATTTCAGATGTAAACAGGAAAGAAAAGTAAACTGTATGTTTCATATTCTGGTACCATACATTCCATCCATGTCATCCTAGCATACCAATAATTCTCGTTCATTTACAAGATCATTCTTATCATCTATACTTAATATTATAAAACTTAAGAGTTTGTTTGTCTGGTTGAACATACTTATTGGAAAATTCTTCATTCTAGTGTTGGATAGCACATTTATCAAAAAGACTATAGGTATTTTTTTTCCTGACAACCATGCTAACAAAATCGGCACAATGAGTAATAAAAAAGAAGTACTTTTTGTACCTTTTAACATCCATGCGGTAGTATTCAGGATCGTCAGAAGATTCTGTATCTTCACTCTCTGATGTGGTACTTTCTGGTTTCTCATACTGCAATAGACGGTCAAGAAGAAAACTTCGGTCCCTTGATACCTTCAACAGTCTTTTTTGACTACATCTCAGAGCATCTTGAAAGCATTCATTTTCCTGAAAAGAAGCAATACCAGTGATGAATAAATGGCATTTACATTTAAGTAAATAACACAAATAATTTTAGAATTCTTCTACACTATCTGTGTAGAAGAATTCTAAAATTATTTGTGAAAAAATATTGAAGAAAAGATAGTAAGGTGTATTGTGGAAGCCACTCAAGTAAGCATGAGGGTGTGCTAAGAAAAACATTTTTAGTAAAAAACCTATATGGAAGACATGTCATTGAGCTTACATAAATAAGATACTTGAGTTTCTTTTTTAATGCCATGTACTGTGCTCTGTAGTTAGGTTCTGGTTCAGGCTCACTGCTGCTGTCACTGGAATATTCCTTGTGAGAGTCACGCGCCTGCGGGGGTTCCGCCGGAGCGTTATTGCTCACACTTGCCTCGCTTGCTTGCATGTTTGCTATAGAGCGGCAGTACCACCCGTCTAGCATTTTCTGTAATTAAATTATATCAAACTTTTAATAAAATTTCAGCTACTATAAGAATACTTCAAAACGGATGTTTGCTGGATGGCTTTTTCTTCAAAATTATTAATAAGTAATTTTTCCTATCAGGCGGGTCTGTTGCCTTCTATCTAGAAAACAATCAAAATGTATCTTATACAAATGACTGACTATTTTAAAACAGCCCAGTAATACAACCTTAGAATAATTTTCGGACGCCAGTATAAAAACTGTGGAAAACACCTAAGAAAAATAGTTTATTTTCCTTACAAAAATGTTTTTTCAAGAAATTATTTTGGTTACGTTTGGCTGTTGCTTTGTTTGACATTTTCATCGAGGTTGCCAGCATTGGAAAACACAAATCTACCGTCTGAAAACATCGAAGTAACTAAGAAGAAAAATGCGTACTTTGACACATTGATGTCAATGACATAAAGTTTTAAAGCTCATGTCACACGGATTGTTACCCGGCTCAAGGTGGTTTTCAGGTAGAAACAAATCGCACCAGATTACCGTTTTTTTTTTTAATACACAAAGGCTATTTTTATACGTGGTAAATGTACAAAAAATTCCTCTTGCTCATTTCAAGTGTCGCTTCTATCAATAGTCTGGACTGGTAGCCTATAAATCACATACTAACTCCTTGTCCACATATATTTTTGCCTATCGACACGACCGTAGGAGAATAAAGAATCGATAGAGGACAAATACACTTGATGTAATTACACTGTGTTTGCGATGCCGTGATGTGGAAACAGCAGAAACCATGCTGGTTTAGGAAACTTAATAGTTACGGCAATATAACTATTCGTAGGGATCTAAAATGATCAACCTGACATCCAACAACATCACTGTTGCCCTCGTCGTCGTTGTTTGACAATGTTGGACGAAAAATATTTAAACAGTTCAACAACATTATATTTGTGGAACTCACTAAGTCAGTATGACAAGCAGTACAGTTCTAAGGCCAGGCGATACCACTCATACACGCCGGCTTGCAGGCCACAACTTCCTACAACTATAGAACCTAGAAGCACGTGACACGTTTGAAAGAATAAGGCAAGGTACACAAGCGGTGACTTTAGTAGCTGGCAACTCGCTGGCGGTTTTACAACTTCTGGGCGGGTGGACGTTACAGTTACAATAAGTGGCCATCCAAAGACAGTCCCTGGCGATACAGTCACTTGATTCGCTATTGTTTAAGTCTCTGTACGCCAGTATCACTGTCTGGACTTTGGAGCGTTTTCCTGGGCAACATTTTTTGTTTAGCCAAGTAAGTAAACAACCTTAAAGTTAGATTTGACAGAAAACTTTAGTCGCTGAGTGTGGTGTGGACCTAGCTTTACTAAGGTTCAAGGCCCACAAGACCGACACAATATAAATGGCTCCAAGGGAGGACAAGACATCTACTTGGTCCGAGAAAAATAAATGTGTTCCAAATGTTTTTTTTTTGTTTTTGAACGCTATGGAAATGTCATCAAATAGACGTCATTGATTTAAAAATTGTATAGCTTGTCGATAGATGTCTCTATTGTCGAAAGGAAAGAAAATAATATGAACACAGCACATAATTACGTACAAACGAATTGCTACAATATAGCTTGCTGCATATTCAACTAAACGTCAAACGATTTTATTATCATAGGCAGCCATGAAAGGTGCACTCCAGTCATTTTACTCATAATGGGAATGACGTTTTTCCTCTGGTACAACTGTATTATAAACCTATAATATTGTGTAAGCACAACATTTTCTGAAGATTTGTTAAGAAGCTGTGTACTATATATTTTGACGGGTTATACTGAATTTCGAAATCTTGTTAGTCCAAATTGAACCTTAAGTCTACCGCATGTGTTCTTTCAGCTGAGTGGAGCCGTGTTCGTTGCGGTCAATCTGAACTGGATTGATTCCTCGTGTTGTGATGGCTCTCGGTAGTGAAGTGAATGATAACTCCACGAAAAATGCTCCTCAAAAAGTGAAAAAATGTCCAGCGAATAATACCGTGACCGACAAGAGTGGCAGTGGTAATGGTAACAATGGTAAGTATTAAATGGTCATGCCCTCAGTTATGTAACATTGAGAACGGTTTTTAGAGCTACTATCAGTTTTCCATGTTAAAATAATTGCTTGCTCCTAATATGTGCATTTTGGTCATGTGACTTCATTGGATAAATCATGTGATCCATTGATTTTTACGAAAACGCTATGCATTTTCATGACATGCGTACTACTGTAATTTCATATAATTTGAATGCATACAATTTTCAATAAATCTATGCCGTTAGTTTTGGCCGTAGGGATTATAGTACACGAGACCTTGGTGCACTTAATTGAAATGTAAATTATTACACAACTTCTCATTAGGTTACATATTCATACAAACTTAAGTTTTAGGTTTGTGTAGTAAGTCCACTTACCCTATTCAATATTGTCATTCATAATGTGTCTTGTTATCAGCTAGTTCTTATTGGAAAAGCAAATATATTAATGTTTCTAGATACTGATATTTGTAGTTGGAACAAGATTGTGCTATGCTATATTAATTCATTCTTAAGCCATACATATTTATAATGGCATTATTTTCAACAATACATTATTTGTGACCTATAATGACCTCCAATACACTATTATTTACTTATTAAAGTTTCTGGTGAGTGATGTGTTAATTTAAAAAATGTATTCAACACAACATCTTTGCATGATAATTATTTTGTTCAGGAATAAATTAGAATTTTTACTTGCCTAACTCAATTAGTCTTACTTATTTAATATAGATATATTCTTTTGAATATAAATGGCAGCAAAGATAATCATTTGGAAAAATAATAAATTACTTGTTGCATACTTTCATGCAATTAGGAACATCAATATAAAATTTTGATGTGGCATGGCACAAGACAAACAAACAATAATAAGACCAACCATCTGCAACACTTCTTCTGCTAAGCCCAAATCCATATTTCTCCATTACATGGAGATTCATTGCCAATTTATATTCAAATTCGCAAGGCTATTTATCTATAAATATATATATTTGTTGTTGTAATGTATTTAATCACTGATGAATGGAAGTTTAATGTAAAGTCCATATCTGATAATATTATTTTTCTAACCACTACATAGATAACTACAGACATATAGTTTCAGTTACTGACCTCACCTAGTTCTTTGAAGACGCTGGGTTATCACATTGTGTTATGTTCATTGCTATAAGGGCAAGTTTGTAACTGATGCATTGGTTTACTTATTCTGAGATATTAATAAAACATACTACTTGGCTGAGTAAAGAACTCATTTTATCTTACAAATATGTAAAGACCCTTTGTTCACAAAAGTTCACTAGATATGCAAAAAATACATAACAAGCTCTTTGATCAAGTTTATTGCTATTGCAAGTGTATGTAAATATTATTATTTTTTTTTTAACCTGCTTTCTTTTACAATATTTTTCTAGTAGAATAGATTTAGTGACTTGCTCTTTAATACATTACTTTTAGTAGATATGTACTGTTTATAGTGTTGCTGTAGAACAATCTTCATCTTATTTGGCCTATTTTCTTGACAAGTACAAATATTTAGTTTAGTGTAAACAGTAAAATGTAGTTCAGGCATGAATAATTCAAATAGCTTCTGTTGTCATTGATACCTACATGTTTTAGAACACATTACAACTTGGTAGTTGCAGATTTTATTGCCTTAGTTTAAATAATTATTAATCTTGAAAAAGATATTGAGATTCTATTCATGCAGCTGTTCTTGTGGTCTTTTTTTTTGGATACCAAGTGGTGTATGTCCTCATTTAGAATAAAACATTTTATTTTTATTCCTAGCACCCCATGAATCATTCTACCTGATATCATTTATAATTGAAAAAAGATCCCCATCTTCATTTGAAAGTCTTATTTAAAAGATGGATACATTTAAGTTTTTTTTTTAAATTCCTTTAACATTCACATTATTATAAAACATCAAAGCAAAAATAACACCTAAATAAAAATAAATATGTACCTATGTATATTGAAGACAATTCTATTTATGACAAATAGAACAGTGCTCTTGTTCATCAATCAATATTCAATTGGGGAAGCCCTACGTTAGCACAATCTTGATTGCCCTAATTGATGTAAGGAATAGTACTTGTACGTAAAAAAAGAATTAGGGTGTGGTGTATAACGTATTTAACTTTAAGAGATATGCGATTTCGTCATGTCGATGACGGAAGTACAATTTTGGACATCACTATCGACCTGTTTTTATCCAGTATTTTTCTGTAGGCATGTAAAAGTTATCTCCATTAGATAACTTTATCAGAAATGTTGACAGAGAACATTGGAAAGATATACCTCTGTATATTTGCTTAGTAATAAATAGGTTTACGCTTTTTCCACCGCCTTCTAAAGTGGTAGAATAACGGTTAAACTAGAAGTTAAAAACGGTTCCAGAGTGGTAGGTCCGAACTACCAAATTTTCCATAGATTTAAACATACGATTGTTACACCGCGCCGCGTGCAACCGCCAACTCCAAAGTCTGCACTTACTAGGTACAGCGAAAGTATTTGGGCTATGGCCCGATTTAAGGATAAACTAGTTTAAGTAAGGCCAAAATAGTTCTTATTAGGCGCTTTGGATAAAATTAAATTAAACCAAGAAAAAAAAATTACACCACAATAATTTTGTTGCGTCAGGCTAACTAGCTGCTTAAATAACAAACGGTCGTTTAAAAGTCACGCTGTAAGTTACTTTTGGCCGTATCGTTTTTTTATATTTGTTCGACTTTTGCCTGAACAGTGACCAATACCGAGGAAGGCAGTTACTTATTCTGGGAATTTTCAACAATCAAGGCTGAAAATTCCCAGCTAAAAGCTATCGACCCGGGAAGCACACTCTGGCAGAGAGTTTCACATGAAGACGCAAAACGTTTTGTGCGGTATTATGCGCAGAAGATGTGGTATTTTAGGCTGCCTTTCCAGAATAACCGCTGCAAGCAAAGAAGTGCCTGTGAAACCGTTTAGTCTTGATATCTATAACTAATTTTGCCCGAGACTTCCTCCGCGCATGTTCCGTAATTTCCCGTTCTCGTAGGAATTTCGGGAAATCCTCTATTAGTGTCTACACTCCCCAAGGAACCTACATGCCAAATTTTAGCTTTCTACGACCAGTACTTTCGGCTGTGCGTTGTCTCTCAGTCACTCAGTCAGCTCAATCACTCAGTCACCAGTAACGGATGAGTTTTATATAATATATATTTATTGATAATGATTATGGGATAAATATTACATTTTCACATGCCCTAGAATAATATAACGAAAGGGAAATCAACAGAAGATATTTGGCTAGACAACATTTCTCATACTCGCCACCGTACTCGAGGTCCGTAGCTCAAATCAGTCGACTACAGCTCGCAAACAGCCTGGAAACTGCTCTGGACGATGTACTTGACTGATTTTAGCAACCCAAATTGTGTCTTGCTATTTAGCCCATTAAGGCTAAATAACCAGTGGTATCAAGACAAAGTTGAAAATGGATGAATCATTGTTAACAATTTTTCCGGTTCACGGTCTTGGTCGACACAACATAACTAGCGACTAGAGTTAAATGTAGCATTGTTCCCTAGCTGGTGTGCTAGACAAGAGGAAGACGGCTGTAATTAAGAGACGTGTGTTATGGACGAGAAAAATATACAATTTCTAAGCTTATTTCGGACGTTGCCCTAAACCAATAACCAATACATCAGTAACTCTCTCCAGTGTTTCTGTTTTATCACAAAGCCATAAAACAACTGATAGCTGTCTTTACAAGTACAGTTTTTTTAGAAAGTAGCTACAGTGAGATGAAATCTAAATGACCTCCACTGGTGCCGTCTGTCATTATGTAATTTTTTGTGACAAAATAACACTTGCTGTAGTTCGAAAGCATGAAACATGTGATTCATTTTCATGTGCTGTCTGTTAACGTGACAGGTTATCCGAAGTGTAAAAAATTATCTATCTACAACCCTTTTTTTACCCATCAAGCTTAACCACCATGTATACCATGTGTTGGTACCTACATATCTGATGAATGATGATAGACGTACTTGTATCGAACAGTGAATTTGTGAACAGCATGCTCGCCAACAATTATTAATTCTTGCGTATTCTTTTATAGGGTTAAGAGGTTAAAAAAGCATCTATGTCATAATGTAACCTTATCATTACATGTACATATTGCTTTATTTTGAACAGTAAAGATGGAAAAAAATCAAGTGAATGCGGCTAAGATTGATTAATTGTGTGTACACAGACGGACTGATTGATAACGTTTTATGTGATTTGATTTCTGTTCAGATAAGAATGACTATTAGGCATCGGCTGATAGATACTTAAGTGCAAAGTTAAGTTAATTACGCAACGTACATATTTTGTAAGTCTTACTTCTTATCATTTAAATTAGTAGGTAATTCATTAGATAGCAAACTGCATAATGCATAGTCACGATACTCACGCGATGTCTGTACCTAGTTAAAGCCCAGAATATCTCTGTTCAGAACATGGATGGGATTTAAAAAGCTCTTTACTGGTAGTGGTGACCGTTTAGTGATACCTAATTCGTGTCCGGTTACGGAATTTGTATGTTGCTGCAAACGTCGTGAGCTCCTAATTTGAAGTAGGTAACAAGTTGCTCAATAACAACTTGGGCTTCTTGCAGTATTGTTGACTTGAAAGTCGTTCTTATTTGTTTAAAAATATTATCTCGACGTTGAATGAAATAAGAGCAATTTACCTAGACATAACAGAAGATTAACATCTTGTATTATTTCTAGGCCACATTCTTCTTCAAATCAGTAGGTAATTGAAGACTCTCCTTATTGGGCAGTTTGTTTAGTAAACAGGCGCTCAATGAACACGCCAAGCGCTTAGTTAGTTAACAGTTAAAGTTTAACTGTCCCGTCAATTTAATTTAGAATGGCCGGAAATACTTTAATGCTCATGAAACGGAGCAAGACAGAGAGTAAAGTATTTTACATGACTAAACCTTGTCGACGTATCCTGCCAGGCAAAAAAAAAAAAAATTGACTAAACAGTTGGAATATCCTAAGCAATTTATATTCATGAGTAGGAACCTACATTGTACCCTGTCCCTTACGCATTTATTGATCCTTTATTGAAGCAAAAAATAACCAACCTGCACGTTTTGTGTCTGACGTAAGGTTCACTTCAAACAACACAAAGAACATGGAATAAATTATAAATTCATAATAATATGAAGGCGACTCCTGAGGGCTGGGGACTAACTTTCTATTCTAAAATGATGAAACATAATAATAGGACATGGTAAAAATGGATCGGACTCAAATACAACGTTCCTTCACTGTTTGTACAAGGCAAACTACATTCCTATTTATAGTATTATTCACATGGTAACGTAGTTCAACCACCTTTCAGAATCCAAAAGGGTTCGTGGTTTCGTTATGTTAATAAAAGATAGTGGGAAATTGATACCTAGTTACAATCACCACTCTACCTTTTTTGTAAGAAAAAAATAAAATTATTTGAAACTTCTAAATGTCATGGCATTACATGTCAAATTATTGTTTGTAAGTAGCGTCTGAAAGAATGTGTTTATATTTAGTGCTTCATGACGAAATTGTTGCAAAATTCGTACCTTTTGCGGCAATATATTATGTAGTTGAGCGATTATTGTCGATTATTGTGTAGGTACATAAATCATAATATAAGACGTGTATCTTATAGTACAAAGGTAAGGTCAAGAAATGAGAGCACGAGAGCACAAAATAATCAATGATCTAAGGTTAAATATTCAGCGATCGTCGCCGGCGCTGACGAGCCTGTTTCTGTTTGCATAATTCATTGATCGATACAGTTCAGTAGCTGTTCGAACCGTAGGCAACAGACGCGATGTTTATCTGAATTTTAAATCAATATTTCCGTCTATACGCCTTGACGTCAAACTTTCAATAACATCATTATCTGTCTAGCATTTCCCCAACCTAGTTACTATGCTTGGGTAACGCAATACTCTCTGGCAAGACTGGTTGTCAGACTCTCTGCTCTATCAGGCTTCTGACTACTCGTAACGACTGACAAAGATCTGCAGATGACAGCCCGAACCAGTTGGTTCAGAATGTCATCGGTAGATGACATATGTTTATTATGATGATAGTCCATGGGAGTGTTGGTATCTCACGGAAGCTCCCATCCACGGACAAAACTCTTCAACTGTTGCTTAACCTTGATGAGATCGATCCGTGCGGCTGTTATTATTAAGCCACGAGCCCCGCACACTTTCAATAAAAATGCTATTTTATTAGCACCAGGAGTGGATTGCATCTTGTATTTTTAGCCAAGTAGATAATAACTGCAAAACTTATATCTGCTCCATTATACAATACTGACACAAACGAATCAGTATCACACCAGTCATGTAAAATATGCAAGATACTTACGAATCTATTTTGAATCTTTGTAGTCAGTAGTATTCAGGCTGTCGCAGACTTCAGCTCTGCAACTGTCCTAATGAGAAGATGGAAATAAAGTCACTACTCTGAATATAGTTGCAAAACTTGAGCTGGAGACACTGCTGCTCGCTATTTAGACGGTTTGAATATTTGTGACCAATCCAACGCCTTAATTTAATACTCGTTCGATCAATCAATAGTAGGTAGACATGGGACAGCTAGAAGTAACAAATCGCAGGGAAGGTCGCTAGTACGAGAAGTAGAAATTGTATTGTTATACTAGACAGTCTTGTAGTACCTACACGTAGTAATTAATGTAACACGAGTTTATGGACGCTGAAACTGAAACGTACTCCATTCGCTGATAAGCGTTCAGCGCTGTTCGTAATATTCAAATTGTATTATGGTTAGCTTAGACACTTGCTCACCTCATGACATGCATAGGATGTAACACACATGCTTGTTGAACCATAGCAAACCAAAGAAATGGTGTCAACGGCAGTTTATCAAGAATTTTGGTTTCCTGCTTATCTCAAGTCCCAGGCGCTATGCTGTTATCTTGTTTGGTAAAGGTATGGAAGATAACATCGTTTCGGTGATAAAATTTATCTTCCCGTTTTGTTGCCTTATAATATTTTCAGTTTAAAGTCTTCTTACAGATTAAAGTGATAATGTCATAATAACGTGGTTAGGTTCATACCGATTCTCATTTTTGGTAGAGACTTTCCCAAGTGCTTCCTTTTTAATATTGGCACTGTTATCTTCTTAATTACATTAATTGCTAGCGTTATCACTGTGGAATGAATAACTGTGCCACAAAATAAGTGTTTATGGGTCAAGCAAATTTTATACTAAGTGCGATTGTGTATAATATGGTACACATAAGGAAGTTGCTAAATTAAATGCAAATCTTAAACGACGTAGGTTTACGGCTTTGTACATATTTTACATGATTTATCCAGTGTTAAATCATTTTGTAAGCGACTCGTATTGCTTACCTGTATGCTCAATGCTAGGCTCTGTAAAATCCATAGCATTTGTTATTGGAATGCATTTATATGACCATACGATTTCTTACTACATAAAATAAGTCGATCTCGTTCAAGAGATAGATAAAAACAAATACGCGGTCAAACTGAGTTAGCACGTAAGTTGGTGTTGCGTATGGACAACATCGATGGCGTCTATTGTTGGCGGCATCCCGTTGCCATCTATTATTGACTCGACGCTGGAGATAGTTGGCGGCGCGCCAGCGCAGACCACGTGTGTGCCCGTCACGGGACGAGACATGCGCGTTTGAGTCCAACCAGCGCGCCCCCTGCGCGCACGTCTCGCTCCCGTGTGCGCTAACTACCGCTGTTAGCCTAAAAACCTGTTTCGATGCCTGTTTTACACATGATTGAACCACGGCAGCTACAGTTATACATAGAAATAAGAAGTACCAACTCAAATTTTTGCTCTACAAAAGAGCACTTAGTGCTATTATAAGTCAGGCTAGCTATTTACACTTAATAGATAATAATTATTATGATTAGCATAGCAAACTATATGATGCTAAATAACTTTCAAGTTGATTTTGAAAGATAATTACCAAGGTAACAATATTTCCTTGTTGTAGCTGAAAAACAAGATAAACAATCGGCAAAAATGAAGAATGATAAGAAGGAAGTTTGCGTAAAGCCGGTGGTATGTAGTAACGGGCACGCGAGTACGCCTAACGGGCGAACAGAAGACGAGGGCGATGGCGGCAGCGCGGCCGCACCACGTGTGTCGTATGCGGCTGCGGCGCGCAAACCACCTTCGCCACAAATCAACAACACACCCGCGCCCTTCCCCCCTAGCACAGGTTACTATTACACTTGACAATTCATTCCCGTTCGATGTGTCATTTAATACCTGAGGGCATTGCATGTTTATATAGTAGCATATGCAAATCTTTTATCTTGACTTGTTGCTCAACATAATCTATAACACTTACAGATTCACAGAAGATAAAGGCTAATGGTGAGAAATTGTCACAACCGAAATCCGGACATTGTACAATGAAAGTAAACGGAGAAGGTCTTATACCCAGCAATAATGATAGTAAAGATGATAAAATAGGTACCAAAGAACCAATAGTAAACGGCACAGACAAAACCGACACCATTGTCAATGGTGACCCAAAAAAAGAATTAGATTGTGATATTAGTAGTAGTGATAATACTAAAGTAGTTTCTAATGGAATTAACAGTGACTCCGATGATCCTAAAACGAATAAGTCTGAAGAAAAACCTGAAGTAATAAAAGTTGTATGTCCCAATAAGCCTGAAGTTAAACAGGTATCAGAAAACAAGAAAGATAAAAAGACAAAAATGGCGGATAAATCTAATGACTCGGAAAAGAAAAAGGAATCTGCAAAAGACAAAAATACTGAAAAGAAAAAAGATACGAAAGATGACAGCACTGCGCATAAAATTGACGGTGCGGATAAAGTAAATGGAGAGAATAGTAAAGCTTTGAACGGAGATGGAGACAGAGAGTCTTCTCCAAGCGAAGACGGAGATGAGAAGAAGAGAGATGCCGAAGTTGTGTTCATTCAGGACATGGGCTTCACTGTGAAGATTGTGAGCCCTGGAGCCGAGCCGTTAGATATTCAGGTGAGATCTTATTTGAACATAGGTAAAACCAGAAATAAATCACCATTAGAGAACATTTATTGTAACTCTATTTAATAGGTTTCAAGTATGGAGCTTGTACAAGAAATCCATCAAGTTTTGATGGATCGCGAAGACTCGTGTCACAGGACTTGCTTCTCTTTACAATTGGATGGCGTCACTTTGGACAACTTTGCAGAGCTCAAGAACATCGAAGGCTTGAAAGAGGGATCTGTCATAAAAGTACGTAGTCATCATCTTATTAGATGTTTATTTATGTTACTAATTTTGTTAGCTTAGGTAGTAGGGACTGTGGTTGATTGAAGAAGTGGATTTATATGAATGAGCGCCAAGAATTGTATTAAGAGTATGCAGCTCTTGGGTCTACAGTGGGAGTTGTATTTTGGTTGCCAAATCTCTGCCTCATAAAATTACAAGATACAGGAAGTAATATAATGTTTTTTGTAGGTGGTAGAAGAACCATACACAATGCGCGAGGCCCGCATCCACGTTCGTCATGTCCGCGATCTTCTCAAGTCTATAGACTACACAGACGCATACGCCGGTCAAGAATGCAGTTCTTTGGCTTTCCTCAACGTCATCACACAAGGAGACATTTTAGGTAAACTTTAAACTGGGTTTATTGTCCTATCTGTTAGCATATTTTTAATTAATATTTATTTTAATTGTTTGTCCTCCCTGTATAGACGCGTACAAGCTAGTATTAGCGGCACATAAACAAACCTTGCATAAGAAATATAATGCATTGTCTATTGATGTTAAGGCAGATTGGGCTCAATGTTTATTTTTTTTTTTTCTGTTTTAGAAAAGAAAAAGTCCCGTCCTGAGAGCGTAGACTGCACGCCTCCAGACTACATAATGCCGGGCAGTTCCGAGCGACCATTGCTGCCACTGCATCCAGGACTTACCAAAGAGAATAAGGCTCCACAATGCTTGAAGGTAAATTTGTGAAACAGGAATAAGCCCTGGCAAAACGAATAGAGAATTAACTAACTAACAATTTTCAAAAGAAAACCAAACCCTGCGAATGTTGCATTTTATAGTTATTTTAAACGATAAAAAAAAAACTTCTTTTACTTCACACTAATACAGTGAGTTTTGTAACTGAAAGTATGACTATAGACCGAACTATTATAATTTATAATGGATTATAAACTGGATGATGTTTGCTGCCAGGTCCTAACAACGTCGGGCTGGAACCCGCCGCCTGGGCCGCGCAAGATGTGCGGAGACCTACTCTACCTGCATGTGGTCACGCTCGAAGACCGTCACTTTCACATCACGGCGTGTCCCAGAGGATTCTATCTTAACCAGTAATTATTACATCATCATTACTAATACACAAGTGCGGTTTTCCTTACCACGAGTCGATTGACACGGTCTTAAGTGGATAGCAAGATGATTTGACTTCTCTATTTTCATTTATGGAAATTCTATTTAAATTTCTTCTCCATTTTTAGTAGCGGTGGCGGCCACATGTTGCGTCTAAAATATGTTCAAATAATGGAATCAGCAGTCTGGCTGCGACGGGAAGTCTTATAGTGAACGTTAACTCTCAACTAGCGGAAACACGTCTGGCTCTCGATATCTGTCAGTTGGATTATTGAAGATAACACACATCACTGGTCAAATTCCATGTGGATGTCATAATTTGTCTGTAGTTATCTAAATAATCCCATGATGTGACTCATTAAATTGAAGTATATATTTTTTTATGGCTGCGTCATGCATGATCATGACAATACGTCAGATAAAATTCGAATATGGTACACATAGAAATCTAAGTAGGAATTATGATAACATCATTGATCTAGCGACTACCTCAATGCTGCATTGCGTATGGTGACTTTTGGTTCGGTTGCTACGGCTCTTATGGACCAGTAAAATTGACATCATACAAGGATAGTCTCCCTCGTAGACTAGCATGTTACAGAAATACTTAAGCCTGGGTTATTGTTTAGGGCCCAATATCAACGTAAATTCTGTTTGTCATCAGACTGCTATCAATGAGACGTAACGTCAAACGTGTCGTCTTTTACGACAATAGCGTATGAAAGACCTTTTCTTGAGGCATTTTGAAGTAAACGTCCAACTATTGCACAGGTCTACAGAAGAGGTGTTCAACCCCCGACCGGCGACGCCGTCGTTGTTATGCCACTCGTTGATCGAGCTGCTGAGCATCGTGTCGCCGGCGTTCAAGCGCAACTTTGCGATGGTGCAGAAGAAGCGCATGCAGAAGCATCCCTTCGAGAGGGTGGCCACACCCTACCAGGTGTACCAGTGGGCGTCCCCCATGCTCGACCACACCGTTGACGCTATTCGCGCTGAAGACAGTAAGTTTTATTTACATGAAACTGTTTTACTCCGTGGTTCTATTCGTATTCTAGATAAATTACTTCATTTTCCAGGACATTACGTATATTGTAAAGGTTCTATTTATGGTCAATCGATATCCCAAGTTCCCGAAAAGTCGTCAAGTGGTTTATTTAGCAAACTTTGGACACAATCCAGCTTAGTTTAAAGTGGGATATGCTATTACATTTACTAATGAGTAAGATCGATGAGGTACTTCTTGTTTTCGCACGCATAAGGAAAATAATATATTGATGTTCGACTGCCTTATTTCCCTTCCCCAAGTCCCGTAAAATTTGAATGGACGAATAATAATACATAGTTACATAGATTTACTTACATGCTTTATCTATACCTACTGAGAGTTTTCCTGTAGCAAAAAGTATTGTGCTGTTACACAGCAAATTAATTCGATACCGTGTTATCTGTACGGAATATTTCTGTCCCTGGGCAATTCCCGGGAAAAGAACACACTCTAATTACAAAACATAAAACGTTGAGCAATTAAATTATTGCTTGTTTTGAATTTCAAACATCTTATTTGTATTTTTCTCTCTCCCACACTCTTAAAAACCTTCAGAATAGTAACAAAATGTATAATTTTACATAATCACAAAACACTATGGGGAAATCATTTGAAAGCCAAATATACCGTCGTGCATAAACGGACGCAACTAATTCCCGTAATGAAAATGACATTGTAATGCGCGGGAATTGAATAGCACACATATTTACATGAACTTTGTTCTTTGGAGTTTCTATGCATTATTATTTGTATGCAGCATAATTGCATGTTACGTACTCCGTTCCAAAGGCAGTGTTCCAATTAGGAACATGTTTAGCTTCCATTCAACATGACATTTCATGAACAAAAGCATCAATTATAATAAGTACTTTATTGTGTCCTTTTCAATTGTTTGTCATACGCACACAGAATTTTTTATTCACCGTCATCATCAATTTTGCAACTAATGGTGATTAAGTCTAATGCCCTCTTACTTCTTCAAAGATCAAAGTACGTAAGTACTTTTAAAGTTTATGGTAATAAGCATTGGGCGTATCTTTTTTTCCAACCTTTCCCTGACCTGAGATGCAACTCCTAATATAGATACAGCCGGGATAGGACTTTCAAACATGGAATTTTAGTCCAGACACCGTACACAGATTAAACGCGTAATTGTCGAAATAAATTGCACTGTTCTGTTTTTTTGGGATGTCGTATGTAGGATAGGTACCAATAGTGTGAAACCAAATTTGTAGCTTCGAAAAACCTGTGCTAATTCGTGGTGCTCGGAAGTTCTATTTTTTTTTTTTTAGATTTTGTATTAATTCTTCTAAACGGTTCATTTTGCGGTAAAAGTCAATCCGTACAATTTTAAAGTAGGCAAAACTTGCTATAGTTTAACCATAAATTGTAGCTCTATAGGTTGAATAGGTGTCGAGATACAGGTCTTCAAACAGGTAATTTTTCCCCGAAAGTTCGAAATTGTAATTAAAGCGTTACAAACAGGGTAGCTAGTATTGCTACTAGGGTCGGACTAGGCTAGAAGGGCCCAGATGGCTCCGCACAAGCCCGGACCCCGGGACTAGGGATTGCAATCCAGCAAAGTGGGATCCCGCAATCCATCGGGATCCAGCATCATTTTAGGTTCCGCAACAGCTTGCGGATAAATAATGCGAATCCGCAAATACCGAATTAACTATCAAACCAACAAGTGTTGAGTCAGAAAGAGCCACATATTTTATGTACTTCTATAAGAAGTCGATTGAGAGATAATACCACTGATGCGATTTGTTTCCTAAGATAATATTTCCAAAAAGAGAAATAAAGTGATATATTATTTAAAATTTCCAAAATGACATTATATTTTATTGATTTTAGTAAGAAATAATTAAATAAAGTACAAAAACTATAATTACCAAAAATGTATATTTGTTATGGTTTTTTGAGTCTTTATTAAACAATAAGTACCAAAGTAACCGAAGTGTGGAGTAATTAGTCAATTACATACAGAAAGATGTTGATGATTTGTGTATTTTTAATAAATATTTGATGAAAACCATAACAAAAATATACTATTTTGAATTCTATAAAACAACTTTAACCTATCCGGGGGATCCCGCTGTATCGAAGTCAATCCAGCAAAAATCCCGCGGGTATTGAAAAAATACTTGATTGCAATCCCTACCCGGGACGGTGTGGTGATAGATGGGATAATATCGGAAAAATGCAATGTGAAAATATAGATAGGTTCATTATTCATACTTAAATACAAAAAACTTTGTTGACTGATGCAGAAAAGCTCAAGAACTTAGAGAGTGCAGAATGCATGAGCGAGCGTAGCAAACTCGAAATTTCTTGCACCCCATCTCGGATAGATTTGATTTTCTATTAACCATTCATGTTTAATAGAAAATCAAATCCACTCGACCGCTTCCCGCCCACCGTGCCATATACGCCTATGGTAATAAGTCTTATCCGCTAAAAAGTCTGACTTCCACTAACATCTCATGTGGACAATTTTTCGTTGGTTATGTCCATTCTACATGTGCTATGTCTTAGGGCCTATACACAAGCCATTTTTTTTACGCGCGTTTTTTTCTAGCACTGCATTTCATAGCAGAAAACGCGCCGTCGTCACACAGATCTCGTTCGGCGCGTACAGAAAATGCCCTAATTGATTTTAAATTGTCCTGCAGCGTTTTCCTCAAAGCTGGGTTATGAGGAACACATCCCCGGCCAGACTCGGGACTGGAATGAAGAGTTGCAGACAACGCGGGAGCTACCTCGCTCCACTCTGCCCGAACGCTTGCTGCGAGAGAGAGCAATCTTCAAGGTTAGTTTAATTTTTACCCTTTTATAGCTTGTGCCAGTGTAGAAGTCGGAAATTATCTCAATTGAACAGACACTCCTGGATTAAAAAAATAAATTATCATGACCTCATCTAGGGCCCAATCTATCCCTATGCCAAAGTTCATCAGGGTTGGTTCAGCGGTTTGGGCGTGAAAACGTAACAAACCTAATATTATTAGGACATGGTCCAAAAATAACCAGACCCTCCATAATTAATAACAATCGCTAGGGTTACGGAATTGGTTTGAAAGAGTCACCGCGGCCATGGAACGCAAAGGGTATTAGGAGGAACATGTATGGGTTTTAGTCAGTAAGAGTCTGACTCTCCCTTCCGCTCCACCCAGAGCGGAAGGTATCATAGCCTACGGGACTAATAAGAAGTAGTACCAATAGGGTTTATTTTTTTTAATGGAAATAATTTTGAAACATAGAATAGTGTCGATTTGCACTTCACACAAGTCCATCTTCAAGGTTAGTGGCACACAAACACACTCGTTACCCACGCGAGCATCGCACGAAACTTGTTAAGTAACTTTCATTGACAGATTCATTATTAATGACGGGTACGCTGTTTAGTTTACAGTTTCATTTATAACGGTTAAATATGCGAAGATGTATGTATTGTTGACATTTGTTTAGTCGTGAATAATGAAATATACCAAGTGTAAATCTTAAAAATGGCATTTTAAGTTAACTAGACATAATACATCTTATAATAAATAGACCCAATGTCACTGTGACAATAAAGGCATGTACAATAGTCATTTACTCAACCTTACTAAACTTGTTGTTTGTGTATTTATATAAAAAGAAAGAATAAGCATTGCCATACAACGTGGCAATGCCGCCAGTCTGTTGGGTACACTTCCAGTCGACAGCGATGCGGATGAATTTTTTGATGCCATATTTTAGGGTTAATTTAGTTAGGAGTTTTTATTTTTATTTCTAGTGTATATAGTTATTTATATAAATGAGTATCAGTAATTTTAGTATTCGGTAATATCTAGCTTGACTGGAGAACACTCCAAACCCAGACGTACAAAAAATAGGCTGTGCTTTAAATGAGCTCTTAATTTTCTAATCATCATAAAAAAAAACTCAGGTACACAGTGACTTCGTAGCGGCTGCGACCCGCGGCGCGATGGCCGTGGTCGACGGCAACGTGATGGCCATCAACCCCGGCGAAGAGCCCAAGATGCAGATGTTCATATGGAACAACATATTCTTTTCTCTTGGCTTCGATGTTCGCGACCACTACAAGGATCTAGGTGGCGATGCTGCGGCCTTCGTTGCACCGGTAAGTTATTAGATTATTCCCAATCTTCTACCACAAATAAATAAATAAAAAATACCAGTCTGTAAGAGCGCGTTCACACGCTCAACGCACGAATAGCAAACGCGTCGTAAACGCGTGACGATCGCACAGACTGCGCAGCGTTATAGATAACTAAACATTGTACGTTCTGACAAGACACAAAAGATATAAACTCCAAAATGTGCGAGGAAAAAAAAGGCGCGAGGGCGACGCTCAAGCCCTTAGGTACATATTTTTCTGTTTTATAAATAGTCAGTCAGCAAGTTAGTAGTAGGATTGACAGTCCAGCAGTGTAAGGTAGACGTATTAAGTTTCGCCACTCGGACAGGCTATTTTAATGCAATTGGACAAGAAATACATTATGCATTTTAACAACATTGTCAGACGAACCCACGCCGACCAATGCATTGAATGAAAAACATAGTTAAAGAATAGTCAATTTTACCTTTTATATTTACCAGTGTGCATAGAATCTATTTTGTTATTATAATGCAGAAGAAATAACAGCTGCAGGACAAAAAGAAGTCGTAAATCACTTCTTAAAATAGCATGAAATGTAAAATAAAGGTGACCCTAGAAACCAACTTGAATTTAAATGTAATGCAAATTCTAATGTGGTTCTTTATTCGAAATGTGTTCGAATCGTTGATATAAGCACAAATACTGTAAAGATGTGTGAGTATTTTGAGTATTGATGTCTATTATGTAGTTTATAAGTTGGATTCGCAACGTATAAACATGAAGTTATTGGTTCAAGCTCCGATTCTATAACTTGTTTTTTTTTTGAGAAATATTTTGTTCTTGTGTGAAATTGTGTGTTCGCGGGGAGCTGCCACAATTCACACGAAAAAATATGATTCATCTTTGATCTTCATATTTTAATCATAAACAAGTAAACCAATAATAATGAAAACCCTTTTTAACCAGCGCAACGACCTCCAAGGCGTCCGTGTATACAGCGCGGTCGACACAGCCGGCCTGCACACACTAGGAACAGTGGTGGTGGACTACCGCGGCTACCGCGTCACCGCGCAGTCCATCATACCCGGCATCCTGGAGAAGGAGCAGGAACAGAGCGTCGTGTACGGCAGCATCGACTTCGGTACCACCGTGCTCTCGCACCCCAAGTATATGGAGCTGGTGAGAGGATATTTTTATTATAGCTATTAAATCTGACAGGTTAGTCGTTTACGTCAGAAAAGTGACTGAAACCATCACCTTGGGCCGTGTCTAGCAGCGTTCTTCAAGCGGCTCTTGTGATTCAGTCGTAACAGCAAACGCCACGCGTCTAGCAAGTAATCGCAGAGAAAATGTACGGGTAATCAAAAGCCAAAAGATACCCTGTTACTGATTGGGTTGTGAAGGCAGTTGGTCCATGTAATCTGGATAAGCTGGAACCCAAAATATTGGAACACCGTACATTATAAAACTGTCTACTGTTAGTGTTAGTACCTGAATATAATTTATCGGCCTTGGTAATTCTCTCGCTAATATTAAAATTTTCTCTCACCAGTTAAGCAAAGCTGGTCAGCAGTTGAAGATAATGCCGCACTCTGTGATCAGCGCCAACGGGGACACTGTCGAACTTTGCTCCAGCGTCGAATGCAAGGGTATCATCGGCAATGATGGAAGACACTATATTTTGGATCTGCTACGAACCTTCCCGCCCGATGTCAACTTCCTGCAGTGTGAGTACCCATGTACAGTCAATACAGTCGCTCTTTGAAGATGACTATACATAAAAGGTAAGGTCGACTGGTAGAAAATGCCTAAGGCATTAAGTCCGCCTTTGTACAGTGTTTTTATTTGTGCATAAAGTTTTAATATATAAATAAAAAATAAAAAATATAAATATTTTGGGGTCACTGTAGTGAACGAGAAAGCATTTTCAAAGCCCAAAAGCGCTGCCTGAGAGCTATATTTGGTCTTAAAGTAACAGACAGTTGTGTACCTATATTTAAGTCTCATAAATTGTTAACCTTCCCATGCCTTTACATCCTTGAATTAGCAATATTTGTAATAACAAACCGATGCCTCTTTGCAACTTTAATAAAAACTAGAAAACGAAGTACGGCTATGAGATCTCAATACCAGAATCTATTATGCACCGGCGTATTCAAAACTAGTTTATTTTAAAGAAATGTGATTTGCATGGCTCCTGTTATCTTTAATAAAATACCTGACCAAATTAAAAACTTACCGTTGCAAGAATTTAAAAAACGTTTCACAGAATTACTAGTAAACAAATGTTATTATTCTGTGCAGGTTTTCTTAAATGATAATCTTTTGTAATGTAGTAGTAGTCGTCTTTATTATTCTCTACTGTGGATTCATTTGCATGCTATATTAAGGCAGAATGTACATGGATCCTATAATATAATTGAAAAACTTATTTTTATGTACCTACATTCAAAGCAAATAAATAACTATTCTATTCTATTCTATTCTAAATAAAAGTTTTGTTATATTTGTTCGATGTCAGGGTTGACGTCAAAAATGACGCAGCAGTGTCGTAAGACACAATACGCGACGGATGTTACATCACAATGCGAGTAATGGCCAGATAGTACAAGTTAGTCTAAAAGAATTACGACGTAAGCAAACCGAAGTTTCCGTCCCGTATTCTTCCGTATGAAAAGGCCGCTTTTAAACAAAATAAGCTTCATTACTAGAAATGTAGGTCGTTAAAACGTATTATGTTTAATTTCAGTGGAAGATGACGAACTCAGGGAGGACATCAAAACAATGGGCTTCCCAATCATCCACAAGCACAAACTATGTTGCCTCAGGCAGGAATTAGTTGATAGTTTTGTCGAGTAAGTATTATCTTACTACCGAAAATCGTAATTATTGTTGTTCTGAACAAGCTCTAGCAATACCTTCATTTCAGGGCACGTTATTTCATGTTCATCCGCTACGCCGCCTTCCACCTACAACAGTTGAGCGCGAAGCGTCAGCGCGACAACGCCGCACAAAAATGTATAGAAGCCAAGGACACCGAGTCTAAGGAGGCTGCCAATGAGACTGAAACTAAAGAAGTGAAGCGAGACACCAAGAGCCAGGAGAAAGACGTCAAGGACAAAAAGCAAAAGAAAGAATTAAAGAAAGAGAAAGAAAGTGCCAAAAAAGAAGCAGCAAAAGAAACAAAGGAGACCAAGGACGCTGAAGATGAAAATGCAGCGAAGGGAGATAAGAAAGATGATGAGTTGCTTCTGAATGAGAATTATTCTGAGATTGATACTGATGTCGCTAAGAAGATTGTAGAGAGCATCACAGATTCTATCTGTAGTGGAGGAGATAAACAAGAAAGTGATTGTAAGTATATCCACATCAGCATTAACTTGACTCTCACTGAATTGAAATAGTTTCGAATCGTTTTTCTTTTTAAATAAGTCCACAAAGTCAGTGGCAGGGCCATTCGAGGAAATTCGTTGTTTTCTTTGGCAAGTTTTCTGACTAAACCCATATTCTTTTTGTTTTTGAAAAACGATTTCAACTAGAGATTTATGGTTGAATGTATAGTGAACGAAACTCGAGTAACTATTAAGAGTGAGAGCAATCATTATGGAGATCAGACAGAAACAGGATTACTTCAGTGTCAGGGCTGTCCTATGACGTGTTAAAGCCGTTATCGGACTTTTCTGAAAAAAGGGAGTGCAGTGCCATCTCTCTCTGCATCTCGCCCTCTCTTTTTCTGTTCCGAAAAGAACGCTTGCCATGTGCGTGGTCGAGCAGCAAAGTAAATCAGTAAGTCATCTGCAGCAGGCGAACGTTCCCGCGCGGTGGTGGCGGCGGCGGCGCGCGCGGTGGCGTCGCTGAAGGAGTCGGAGTTCGACGTGCGCTTCAACCCCGACGTGTACTCCGCCGGCATCAAGCACGCCGCGGAGCCCGAGCAGCTGGCCAAGCAGCGGCACCTCGTCAAGGAGGCGGCCGCCTTCTTGCTTACCACGCAGATACCGGCTTTTGTGAGTTTTATCAATTTTCTTCTGTCGTGTAGCAGATACAAATCTCGGTCATGCTCTCATTCTGCATGAATAGTAATTCCTAATGTCCTGAGCCAAAGATTATTTCTATAACCTTTTATAGCAAACCGAATAAAATAAAGAACCGTTTCACTGTTAGGGTAGAAAATCGTACAATACCCAGACGAACCAAACAGCATTCTAGAAGCATGTTTATTTGCAAAGGCTCTGAAAGAGTAATATAATTGTCGTAGGTCCGCGAGTGCCTGGAGCACACGTCAGCGCCGATGGACGGCGCGGGGCTGACGGAGGCGCTGCACGCGCGCGGCATCAACGTGCGCTACCTGGGCCGCGTGGCCGCCGCGCTCAAGCCGCACGCGCAGCTCTCCTACCTGCACGCCATCGCCGTCGGCGAGCTGCTGCTGCGGGCCGCCAAGCACATTTATACTGCCTATCTTCAGGTTGCTACATGATGATACATACAATATTATGAACTTTATTTAAAATGGTGAAATATTTAATAGAGTATTCTGGTATTAGCCTAGATTGAGGTCTTTTAATATTATAAAATAAACTATGCTATATAATAATATTGGTAAATCACACCGTCAACAATAATACGTGAAAAATATAGTTCAACTGGAAAAGGAGTGACGTAAAATTGATTGATGTGCAGGGCTGCGAGGCAATGTGCATCGGCGCGGCCG
>NDFZ01004970.1:0-93191 GCA_002192655.3 Mamestra configurata | reverse complement strand
GGGGCGCAGCCCGAGGGGGCCGCGGGAGGCGCGCGCGGCGCCAGGCGCACGCGGCGCCGCCCGACCCGCACCCCGACTGGCACAACCTCACGCCCAAGTCGCTCTTCTCGCAGATCAAACAGGAGCTCAAGGTGAGGGGACACTCGACACTTTCTTTCGTTTGATATAATCATACCAAAATATTATACTCAATCAACTGGTTGCTCAGTGCGGGTAGACTACCTTTCTATCAGACTCCATTGTGCAAAGAATCCATTCTATAACTACTTTTTCTCTCAAATTTTGCCAATATTTTAGGAAGCAGTCTAAGGTCTTCTTGGTTCCGTATTAGAGCTCATACTAACTATTCTTCACAGGCATACTGGGGCTATGAACTTAACGCGGACAGCATGGATTCCGTTATAGAGAAACATGGTTTACAGAAAATTTCACTTCTCAGGTAACTTTAATTCCTTTTAGCCCATATTTTCCCCACATTATATAAAGTTTTATAACTATTATTCTGTTTTTATTTACAGATCTTTTGCGCTCAAAGTAGGCCTACAGTTGATGTTACGCGAATATGATTTTGACAGCAAGAATAAGGCGCCGTTCACTGCGAACGATATCATGAATATTTTCCCCGTCGTCAAACATATCAATCCACGAGTAAGTACAGCTTACAAGTTGAATAAGAAAAGGTGTATTTCGATTCGTTAAAAATGATGAAGGCCCAACAGTGTCACAAAAGGGCTATAAACTCTTGACCTCTTCCCGGTTCGCCATTTTGTTTTTTTTTTATTTTCAAAATGGCAGAACCAGGACGAGGCCTTACTCCATACAAAGAACTTTGGACTCCTTTTCTGGGGTATAAGTTTCATAGCACAATTTCCTTTGCAGGCCTCAGACGCATACAATTTCTACACGACCGGACAGAACAAGATCCAGGCGGGCGCAGTGTCGGAAGGGCACGAGCTGATCGCCGAGGCACTGAACCTGCTCAACAACGTGTACGGCGCCATGCACGGCGAGATCGCGCAGTGTCTGCGCATGGTGGCGCGCCTGTGCTACGTCACGGGCGAGCACCGGGACGCCATGGCCTACCAGCAGAAAGCTGTGCTCATGTCCGAGAGGGTCAATGGAATTGATCATCCGTATACCATTACTGAATATGTAAGTGTGTTTCATTATTTTTTCATACATATACTTTTTTGTGCACTTACTTCTGAAGTATTTCCAATGACATTCAATGTACATATATTTATACATATCCCGCATTAGGGTGGAGTTTTTACCACATTTTTCAAAACTTCTTAAAAATATAAACCAAACAAAAAAATCTATGCATTATTTGAACAGCACCTTTCCTCATCATCTGACGACATAAGACAAACGCCGTATCGTAGGCGATAGTTGCTACTTGCAAAAACAAAAGTCCATATTAAAAAACTTTTTTAGCATTTACAAGGTTCAGCGCTGACGCCGACGATCGCTTCATTGAATTCGGAAGAACGATATTTTTCGTGAAAAGGATAGAAGAATATAAAACGTCCAAAACGTGCAACTTCTCCATTTTTCCGATTTCATTATTTTTTAACAAATTTTATTTAATTTATTTGGTAGATAATTTAAAGTAAGTCACTAGGTAAATAATAGTAGTAGGTGGGTATGTTCATTTTCAAGAATAGTCAAGGACCCCAATCGGGACTTTAGCTATCTCTAGTGTTGTCCGACTGTGAGTTAATAGAGTGTAGTGTGCTATAACTATTATTTTATTTCCAGTCGCATTTGGCGTTGTATTGCTTCGCGAACGGGCAGGTGAGCACCGCGCTGAAGCTGCTGTACCGCGCGCGCTACCTCGCGCTACTCGTCTGCGGCGAGAATCATCCGGAAATGGCCTTACTTGATGTAAGTTTTTCTTTATATGAACTAGTTCAAATAAAAAGGTTGGTTTTATATGAAATGTGTAAATGTTATCAGAGAAGAAAAAACTACAACAGGTCAGGGAGAAGAAAGTAAATGCAATGCATTCATTATAGGGTGCATCTAACTAAATGTCTCTTTAGACAACATCTTGTTGACTTGAATTTTAGCCTCCCGATTCAAAAAGTACGGTCGGCGTAGACGTGCGTTGCATTTCCACATCGTCGACGCGTACGGGCGAAGTCGCTCAGGTCGGAGCCGAGTAGCAAGTAGCAAGTAGCAAGTAGTAAGTAGTAAGGTATGGTTGTGCCCGCAGAGCAACATCGCGCTGATCCTGCACGCGGTGGGCGAGTACGAGCTGTCGCTGCGCTTCGCGGAGCGCGCGCTGCACGTGACGGGCGGCACGCACGGCGCGCGCTCGCTGAAGGCGGCCGTGGCGCGCCACCTGCTGGCTCGCACGCTGTCCTGTCTCGGCGACTTCCGCGCCGCGCTGCAGCACGAGAAGGAGACCTACTCCATCTACAAGCAGCTGGTCGGTGCCCGTGACGTTATTGCATGAGCGATTTTATTTCATAACCCTAAATAGTCTTATTACTTATTCTTCACAACAGCTCCTAGTAAATTGTAACTTTGCATTAATTATTCTTGAATGAAAAAAATCTCAGACTCTTTTTTAATAAGGTGCAAGTCATTGAATTATTGAAAGCAAAACTAAATGAAAATTGGAATTGAGTTCGAAATAAAAACAGATTTCCTGTTGCGAGCATTAAGTCGCCTCTCTGTGATGTTCATAAAACAATAATCCTATTCAACAAAAACTAATTTAGATCCCAGTTCTCCTCGACACTTAAATATTTGTTCTAAGTGTATTAATGTGACTACAGCTGGGTGAGAAGCACGAGAAGACCCGCGAATCTTCGGAGTGCCTGCGGCACCTGACGCAGCAGGCGGTGGTGCTGCAGAAGCGGCTGGCGGAGGCGTACGCGCGGGCCCCGCATGCTGCACCCGCACCGCCGCCGCTGCACATCCAGCCGCCCGGCATGGCTTCCGTCATCGATATGCTCAACCTCATCAACGGCATACTCTTTGTGCAGATCAGGTACTTTGGTTTTAGTAGCCCGTAGATACACTGCTACCTACAATTATCCCTACTCCCCTTCCAAAGAACTACTAAGCTCCAAATAATATATATATACATTTCTTCAATATTTCTTCCATTACTGAGTGAGTGAGTGACTGACAAACAACACGCAGCCGAAACTACTGGTCGTAGATAGCTGAAATTTTGAAAGAACCTTCCTTGTGGAGTGCAGGGGAGCACTAAGAGAGGATTTCCCGAAATTCGTCGCGATCAAAAGCTAGTCTTTGATAAAGGAGTCTAGCTCAGTTACTTTTTAAGTTTTCTATAGATAGCAACATTCTGAAGTTGGAGGGTCGTTCGATTCGGTTTTTTGAGGAAGGCCTATGCCCAGATGAGGATGATTTTCGGCTGAACTCGACATATATCTTTCGAATCCGCAAATAGCAAAAAAAAATCGTCTTTATGACAAACATTTATCTTACTCGAGTATACATCGCCATCAACTCGAGTATCTATTTTCATTAGCGTTGTTAAAAACAGTATGGGTTGCAATGTTATTTGAACTTCGTCATCTATGAAATAATTTTTATGATCCAGCATTTGATAATAATCTAGAATTCAGAATTCAAATATAGTCTACATCAATTCTCAAAATCAAATGTTTCCAGTCCGCAAGACATCGAGCAGTTCAAGGCAGAAATAGAGAAAAGACAGCTGAAGGAGCTGCCCATCGGCGGCGTGCTGGGCGAGCTGAGCGAGCTGGGCGCCAAGCCCGAGCACAAGGAGCAGCGCGACGCGGAGAGTTGAAGCCGCCGCATGCTCCACTCATATTGGACATTTAACTATATACATTGTTACTTTAATATAATTATTGATTGATGATATTGTTCCTTATCTATGAATGTATGCGGTAGTGAATAGTGTGCTAAGGTTTGATGTAGATTTTTTTGTTAGTAAATTTTGAGGATATTATTTTGATCAAATAATTAAGTGTTATTTGGAATGAATTCTCGCGGAGTGCGGTAGTTGATGCATGTGCGTACATTTCGCTCAAATCACGCAGATCTAGTTATAATTTTACGCTTCCGTTTGGGATTCACAATTTTATCTACACCCAAAGTAGTGCAATTTCAAGTAGTGATAATAGCAATAAGTTTTGGTTGTGAACCTGAGACCGTGTGCGTCGCTATGTTATGGTAACTGGTGCTACTGCCAATTTGTCCTTCATATATATTTTAATGGTTTTATGAATTGTTATTGTCGAGTATTATTTTTTTTTTTTAACTAGTACGGGAGTATATTGTTGAACACCTGTAGCAGTAGACATTCAGTTATAATATTGTGATTGAAATGTAACAGAACTTGAGTGGCCCGAGTCTGCGACTTGGCACTCCGAAGTGGATGTCAATGTCCATAAATGAACTGCATGCAAATTGGATTAGTTTATAAAGAACAACTCGGAATGAGTCGCTCGATTCTTACAAACACTGCCTTTAATGTTTACATTTTAGTTTCAGGTTTAGTTGTTAGTGCCATAATATGAATGTAGTGCATGTAAGTTTGTGTAATGATTTTCGTTAGTCTGTGATATAGCATGTTTATCATCGAGTGACTTGCCTTTTTATGCAATAAAGAAATTATAACTGGCAATATAGTTTCTGCTTCCATGTCTGTTTGGAACGAAAAATAAGATCTAATCAAACAAGGCATAAATTAGCGAGTGTAATAAATAATGATATCTACTATTAATAAATTGTCGTCATATATATAATGTAATATACTAGGCTTGTGAAAGAAACACGTAGCTACGGTGTATTCATGTTATACTTCTATAATAAATCATCTATTCTTATAAAGGTATTGATATCTTGTCAGTGACGCCAAATGAACAAATGTTTATGAATGAATGTTTTGGGAAAAATGTATTTTATGAGTACTTTGCCTTTTGAAATCAGCAGTTTGTCGTTAATCGTTGTCAACAGTGTCTGCTACATATCCGAATTAGCTTTGAGCGTGACTTAGAAATCGTCAAACTTCACTTTAAGCATCAAAACAAGCTTTCAGTAATCATAGATGTCTTTATTTATGTCAAACATACTGATATATTGTAATTTATAGTCAAAAATTATAGAGAAATATGTCAATAACTGTTGGCAATAGACGTGGTTAATTTTTGGCTGTTCATGTTATAATAACCTAATCTAAAAGCGTAACTTATGTTTTCATAAATTGTGCTTTTGAGTCAATTCTGTCATGTAGGTTACATCTGTATTTTAAATATTTCAAACCATACTTGTGTATGTGAAACATATACTGTTACCACTCACTTTTATAGTAATAGATTTCACGTTAATGCGTATCGATAAAGTCGTTGCCCAAGCCAGACACTCCATCGTCAAATTCATGCCCTTGCTAGATATCGTGAGATTCAGTTGCACATCAGTAAACATATTTTAACCAATATGTGTAGCGTATGGATCGTAGAATTACGATTGACTTGTCAATAAGTCGTAGTAGAATGATGTGTGTTTTCAGCACATGGAAAGGCGATTATCATCGATACGCACATCGTACTGTGCTCGTTAGCTAAATATATAAGAATGTTGTTCGATGAAGTACGTGCCTAAGCAAACAATAATCAATCGTTGTTACATTTCTTTAACAATATGATGACCATGTAAATACGGCGCTGTTCGTAGTATGATAAATAAAAATCGTTTTTAAAAAAACTTCATTTTATTTACTTATATTCTAACAAATACGCATAATAAAAGAAATACTGCAAGATAACACCATATTCGATGTTGAAGTAGTCCTGCTACATGCTTATAAGTTAATAAATTAACATGTTCCGAAATGGTAAGCTGTAAATGAATACCACTATATAAAATAAAAGATTGTACTTATTTGAGTACTTAATGAAGCTCGGTGATAAGTCGACAGATAAAGCTAGATCAGAAGATTGCTGTTTACCCCAAAAGAGAGAAGCCGCTGAATGCTGCTAGAAGTGGAATCTCAATAAAACAGGTCAGAACAAACTCAATGGAACAGATCAAACAGAACCACCAGTTGCCATTCTGCCTATCGCCCATCGTAACTCATTGATTTTAGCTGCACTACTGCATTTCCAACATTATATTTCGGGCATCTGCGGTTAATGTCGCCAGAGGGCGTTATTTCCGCGCGCGTGGCCTCGGCCTGGGCCTGGCCCGCGGGCGAGGCCGAGGCCTACGTCGCCGCGCACGCGACGAGCGGCCTCGCTCCAGCTGCGCCGCCACTAGCTCACCAAGCGCACCCCGCTCCGCTAGCATGGATAGGAAAGTGCAGATGAACTCGTCGTAGTTGTGCGTGCGACGGCAGTCGTCCACCTGAAAACAATAATTATTTTGTAGGGTTGTGAAGGTCTGGCGTCGTTTGAATTCGCGTAGAATGCCTATTGCGTTAATTATGAAGTGTATCTTGGGCTTAGGGTCAAGGCGCAGTGACACAGAGTCAAGTCGAAGCGAAGCTTCAAATTCCCTTGATTGTCAGACTTGTCAGTTTAATTCTTCTGCTTTGACTCGCGTAGACGCGCTTGTGTTCGCGCGCGCATTTATTTTAAGCTCAATACTTTAATTATCTTTATGTATTGCTGTGTACAGATGCGTAGACGCCAGCACATCAAGCTACCCGAAACTAAAATTTTCCCAATCAACCTTGAACCTAATGCTTTAGCGATAAAATTGAAAATCTATTTTCTTTAATAGATTTTCAATTTTATCGCTAAAGCATTAGGTTTTAACAGATTGTTGAAGCTTGATGTGCTGGCGTCTGTACATTTTTTTATTCACGCTTTAATTCGCTTCGACTATGCGTAAATGTGCCTTTACCCTTTCGGGAATTAAAATAAAACTGATTAGTATTTTTTTTTTTGTTAGGAGCCACATAAATCAATTTCTCTTATATGAGGAATCAAATGATAGAATGGATTTATTTCGAAGGTATCCGATGGTTCGAGAAGAGCTATATGTGCTGTATAAGGTGCTATATGTTTATTCGCAAATTGCCAACAATTTCACGTAACGCAATGGCTGATAGTCTTCCTCTTTCTTACCTTATACATATCTCTCTTATCATTCTCGTCATTGAGTGCCTGCTGACACTGCTGAACTTCGTTCACGATGCTGCTCATCAAAGCGTTCAGTTCCGAGTGCGTCAGTAATAACTTCCTCAGTTTGATCGGTTGATCAGGTTCTGTCTCAAAACAAACCAGAATGGGGGAATTGTTGCTCTTGACTAGCGCTGTGATTGAGGTGGGGTACAGCTGAAAAAGGTTTCTAAAATTTTAAGGACTGTCTAAACACAAAGTGTGGGTGTAATATGGGTACACCTCTGCCTAACTCTTTGAGGAATGCAGGAGCAATGTGTAATGATAATGTAACTCAAGATTTACCAAAAAGATGTAAAAGGGTATGGGACATGTCTTCAGCCACTTTAGTTGGCGGTAAACTATGATATGATAAAAATAACTGAAAAGAATACTTACGTCTCCTACTATTTGATTGTCCCTGTTGATGGTGACAAACTTTACTATTGCAGGGTGCAATAGCTCTACAGGATCCACTAGAAAAGATAAGAAATCTCATGAAAGTATCAGTTATGAAGGCTACCTGATGAAGTCAGATATAGTAGATAATTGTTTGTTGTAGTTTTTTGACTGTGGCTTACCTAATATCAGTCTTAACTGATCTAGAAAATGATAGGCAAACATATCAAGCTTGTTACTTTGCTTACCTAAAATAATACTGCTATCCTGCTGTGGGCGATCATTAGCTCCAATCTCTATGGTCATGGGTCGAGTGTAGTCCACGTCATACAGCTGCAGCTGTGACGACTCTAAAGCAGTCAGTATTGTCTCCTCACTGATCTGTACTATGTTTTCATTGAGGGAGTTTTCGTTGCTGCCTTCTGATAATAGTTCACCATTTTCTGTGAAGAATAACTCTTAAAGTATTGAGCTAAATATGAATGATGAGCATATTATGAATAGTTCATCTTTTTGTCTCATTCATTTAAGTGATTTTCAAATAAGTTTCTAGATTTACGTTTACGACACTAGTAATATAATCAAAATTGCGCATTGTAAAGAAGAAAATTATTTTTTATACCATTAATTTCCCTTCGTTTTGATAATAAATGTCGCATATGCTTCCCGATTTTTGAGATTGCTTCCTTTACCCTCTTTTGATTTAGTTCAAGTGCGTTCAGCCTTTGAGTCAGTGCCAACCTTCTGTCAGGTACAACTGCCATCAAGTTGAACCTGTAATAGCAAAAACAAATACTAAAGAAAGATCTCAAGATTTATTAATAGTTACCTAGGAATATTCAATATTTCTTGGACTAACTTACAAAAGGACTATTCATACTTAATTTTCATTCCAGGTTAAATGTCCAAATGTATTGGACATTTAACCTTTTGAACACCAAAGCATAAACGCATTGGTGTGCCCCCAATGCCAAGCCACAAATTCGCCGTACTTTTCGTCACTTATTTGTGGCATACCGGGCACGCACTTGCTTGTCATGTATATGTGACAATGACATGCAAAAGCTTAAAAACCATGTTCTTTTGTACTTAATAGAGATTTGAAGAACATAATGGGACACTAGTAAGGTAATTAATTTCAAAGTAAAAATTATAGTGTCCTTCAAAAGATTTTTTTTTTTCTTTAAAAGGTTAAGATTACAGGAAGTGTTAAGTAGTGAATTCTAAAAGCAATTCCCAATTCTATCATACCTGATATCATGAACTTGTTCTCCAGCATCTCTCCCGAGCCGCTCAGCCATAACTCTCCTAAACTTATCAGTCCAGTCCTCATCAGATGCCCAGGGTCCATGATCGGTGGGATATGGTTTCAGGCCATCCAGCTCAAACAAATGCCCATTGATGGGCACAAAACAGACAAAGTGGTATGCTTCACCTGGAATAGTGACAAAATATGGATCAATGACCTTATCAGTAGTAGATTTTGTCTATAGGTAAATTAAATGAGTCTGCAGCTGACTACAACTGTTCTACTTTTTAATCTATGCTGTGCATGTATTGAGTTAACTGAGTACTGAATTCTGTTTAGGGCAAACATTATTATTGGTTGCCTACATAATAAACTCTTTTATTGTCTGTAGCAGGTTGTGAACATCTGAAGAAAATTTTACTTTAATAGCAATTATTAATAGAGAACCAAATCTAACCAAGATTCTGCTCTCAATCATCGAAAAAAAAAAGATATCTACAATTTATACACACCTGTAAAACGTCCAGTGGAAACTCCCGCATTCTTATCAGCCTTTTTTCTAGCCTGTGGAATGGCATGGGAGTTGTGAGCACAGGCCAACTCTGGTGTGTTCCCAATGGCCCAGCCTTTGTTCTCAGGGTTCATTCCAAGAGTGTGGTGCTGTAAAATGAATGGATAACAAAAGAGATTAAGTTATATTTTATTTTAGAAACAACAATGGACCCTTTGCATTGTCTAACAAAAAACAAGGATTGTTTACCTTTAATCTGCTCAGTGTTTCTCCTAAATGAAGATTAGGATAGTTCAATAATATTGACAGTAAGGCATGAGTGGCACAACTATTTGGAACCATTTGTTGCGCAAAAAATATACTGTTGATAGTCTCCTCATCGCGAACGAAACTTTCAATCTGTTCGACAAACTTCCTGCGGGAGCGTCGCTCTTCTATCCATCGAAATAAGAAGATAAACCCGTAAACTGGACTTTCCAGGGGTTTGTGTAAGTCATAAATCTCTTCTACCTGAACCCCTTTTACTCCGAAGTCTTCTAACAATAGGGTAAACAATCCTGGGTCGCTCTCTAATTCGAGCCATCCCTCTATCAGGCTGTTTATCTCTACCGGCATGTTTTTCATAGATGATGGTTATTATGGACTTAGTACAGCCGAAATTGTTTGTTTAATAGATTTTAATAATTTAATTCACGTTATAAATAAATATATTCTCTTTCCATCAAAAGGCGTTCATTGTTTTCGTCTGTCAAGTTTCAGTTTACCGTCAATGTCAATTGTCATCGACCCTCAACTGTCAACAATAGGGCGCGGCTACACGAAATCGCACACAGATAGTGCAACATCGATTCAAAATGGAATCGATAAAACTAATTAGAATATCGGTAATATTTGCTCATTTTGCCTGAGGGGGAGGGCCATCTAATAGGCGAGCCGTGGGCCCGAGAACTTCGTGGAGTCATAAAAAAATAAGGATTTGCTCTTGTTTTACAAACTGAATAAGCTACCTGCAAGGCGAGCATGAATCCATACCCGAGGTAGGTACCACTAAAATCCTTCTGAAAATTATAGAACCCAGTTGGTCCAACCAGGGAAACCATATATAATATAATAATAATAATATCTTGGGACAACTCACACACGGTCATCTGATCCCAAACTAGGCAGAGCCTGTGCTATGGCAACCAGACAACTGATAAACATACTTATATATTTCTAAATACATACATATTATAGACAAATTACACCCAGATACAGAACAAATGATCATGCTCATCACACAAAGATTTGTCCTGGGTGGGAATCGAACCCGCGACCTCCGGTTTAGCAGTCAGGGTCACTAACCACTCGACCAACAGGCCATCCTGACCACTTATCGTTATACATATGGTCAGAAATTACGTTAATTGACTGTCATGCATGTTTACGAGAAATTTGCCAGCTTCGTTACTTTATCTACAGTAGGTATGTACAGACTTTTCTTTAATAGATTTTCAACTTTATCACTCAAGAATTAGGTTCGAAGTTGATTGGGAAAATTTGACAGTTTCCGGTAGCTTGACGTGCTAGTGTCTATACCTACGCCTCTATAATATGGCACATCGAGTTAGCTATTTTGACTACTTGGGTACCTCTTTTCGTGATGGATTAATACGAACTGAACTGATGAGATTATCGTGTTTACAAGAATTGATTATTTTGTTCACCGACAGTATCACCGCCACTGGGCTCTCTGTAACTAGGCCAGATGGGTTTTTTTTGAGTGGCCTCTCGCAGGTCACCCTAGGAGATTTTCGGCTGCTTAACCGGACTTGCCTGTGGCAGCCCTAATATTCGCCAAGGGCGTTAGGAATGGTTTCCATTCGTAATCAGGGCGCAATCGAACTTGTACTGTATTTCAATCATCGTGTGTTTCTGCCACTCGTATGAAGAGTCAAAATGATATTGAATACTTTAAGAGTTTTATGCACTTCATGATTTGTGGTGCAAGTGGTTGTATCTTATAAGATTTCAACAACATTCCTAAGGGTGGACTTAAAATGAAGTGGACTTAATTTTCATAAGGTAAGTGTAATATTTACTTTATTTATTTTTCCCCTTTGGTGTCGAGGTCGCTGGCGCGACTGCCGAGCGTGAGGTGGGGAAGGTTCGATTCCCAGGTCGGGCAACAAGTGGTACCTATTGGGTTTTTCCTTAGGAATTTTTGAGTAACAGCCCGGAGTTTGGAAGTTGGTGGCGTGACGCCCCCGTGCCTCAGAAAGCACGTTAAGCCTGCGCCGGATCTCTCACCGGTCATGTCAGATTGCCGTCCCATCAGACTATGAGAGTAAAGGAACAGAGATTGCACCTGTGTTTGCGCACGCATTGTTATTACTATCTGCAAGGGGCAATGTGCAAAAAGCACCCCGTAGGAAATAGTCCTGCCCGCCTGACAGCGGCCGAGTGAGGTCATAGGTTCGATTCCCGTTAGAACAAATATTTGTTACTGAACAATTACGTTGGGATTACGTACTAGTTTTGGGTGTGTCGAATTCGGTGTTTTATAAAAGCATGTTGGTACGAAACTTGATCGAGGAAGTACCTACTACTGTAAGCTTTTTTTTTGGGGCAAATGATTTTTTTTAACAATTGTTTAATTTTCTTCATCTTGCTATGGATTTCTCATCTCAACTCTACCTGTTTCTGCTGCTACAATCCTTGTTCTATCACATCCCGCATCCCCGATCTAAATTGGTCAATATTCGTTGCCAGCGACCATAGCAAGGAAGTACCTATGGTTTTCCACAGGTAACGAATAAAAAAATAAAACTATTTTTTTTTTCTCTCAACAACATTTATTTTTTTGTTTATATACACTCTTATCTTCCGAACTTTGTACAATGTACAAATAATAAATGCACAACTTCAGCATTGTAAAATCCTCGTAAAGACTTGCAGGCACGCGCTATTTGAATCAATTAGTATAAGCACACGATTTAAGTATTATTTATTAACAGTATTGGTCCCATTTTTTAATCATTCGAAAGCACACGGCTATTAATTATAACGTCAATGATGATATTATTAATGTTTTTGCTTATGATGCAATTCTATTCCTAAAGTTGTTAGGCCACGAGATCCAGTATGAAGAAGATTCTCGAGTCTTTAAATTCTATATTCATATTTGACTATCAACTCGTTAGTGTCCGATCAAATTGGTTTCGATTTCGTAATTTGACTGCATTATTAACTTCAAATCAACTGCAATTAACATGCCAATCGTCAATATAAGTATACAGTATAATTTTGAGAAGTTTGCATTGGGCATATTGACTAGGACATGCTCCAATATATAGAAATGATGAACAGTGCATGTTTCTCCCTATTTCAATTCGATAAGCACTTATAATGAGCGTCACTTTGTTCGAAATCTTCAAGTTGTGCAATCAGAATATGTACAAATTACAAATTATTATGCTTGACTGGATGATCTAACAGAATATTTAAGTAAATATGCTTTAATTTGAAGACTAGAATAGACAAATCGGAACAGGAAACTATAATACCTCTTCTAAGATAATAAACGCGATAGTCAACTAAAACGATGAATCTAACGTCATATCACAACGACAAGCTAACAATCAGTTGGAAATATCAAATCTACTAATTTTTATTTTACAATATTGTTCGAAAATCTCTAATTCGTCAGATGCAGCCTATCCGATGATTGTGTGTGTAGGTACATGCTTTTGCGTCTAGCACAGTGAGAGTAGTGTGTCTTATATCTACAGGCTCGTGAGCAAATTATGAGCTAAGCAAACTGCTGCATTCGATAATACTGATGTGCACACACCAGTGAGAACATTCAGAGGACTGAATAAATGGCACAGTGACGTAGGACACTACTACTGCTTGTATACTAATAATTGATAATTAACAGATATGTTCGGGCGCTTCTCGTCGTCTGGCCGACCCGACTTCGACGGCGTTCCGGTGACTTATCCTACTTTATAATTATTTGGAACCACAGAGGTGCTCTGCTTGGAACACAATTTATAAAATAATTATTGGAAGAATTTCACTTAACTGCCTAACTATAGGTACATAACAAAACGCTATTTTACAAAATTTCATAATTATGTACAGAGCAGGAAATAAGTAACTAATAATAACTTCCCTATTATCACATAAGTACGCAACGCTCTTACGACCACCTACATTAAATAAAAACAATAGTTTCATGTTAGGATATGTACGTACAATATAAATATAATACCATGACATTGTCGGACGTCGACAACGTGGACTAATCGCTATATACGAGTCTCATCACATGAAACAGCAGTCGATTTAAAGTAACAAAGTTGTCCGGCCGGGCTTTCATCTGATGGCGTGCGTGGGGTTGTAGGGCGGCGGCGGCGTCTTGGGGACCGGCGCGCGGTGCACGGGCACCATGGGCACCATGTGCGCGCCGGACAGCGGGCTGGCGGGCAGCGCGGCGTCGGGCTGGCCGGGGATGACGGCGGCGTCGGGCACGTCGCGGCGCGCCGAGCTGCCAGCCGGCAGCAAGCGCGCGGGGTTCAGCTTAATGGCGTCGTCGTAGGTGGGCGGCGCGCCCGCCACCGTGTCGTAGTCTGGAGGCTTCTGCTGCATTGTCTCCTCATCCGGCATCGATATTACGTGGATGGGGTCGTCAATCTAAAATTGATAACAATTTTGGTTAAGTACTGTTACTAACGAAAAACTTGCTGAGTTACTTATAATAATAATTTACCAAAGTCGGATTAGGTATCTTATTTGACATAGTTTCAACATGCTACGCAACGCTGCTCTACGTTGCAAGGCATTGCTACGCGGTGCTACGCAACGCTACTCTGGGTTACGCGATATGCTACGCCCAATCGTCTACTTATTCAATATGAGTTTTCTTTTTTGGTTCTGACTTTGGCTTTATAGGATTCCATTGGAACAAATTTGTGAGCGTGTTCGAACATACAAATGGCTCTGTTCACGTTGTTCGAATGCCGTAGGAATCTAAAGTTTATAATATTTTAACATTTAATAGCAAAGCTTGAAAACTCACTTGGTGTGTGTCAGGCGAGGCGCGGTCGGCCTGTGGCTGCCTCGCAGGTGACTGCAGCCAACAGCACATGGCGGCGCAGATGAGCAGCGCTCCTGCCACGATGCAGGCCACGCCCACGTAGCGCACGGGCTCCGCGTAGTCCTCGGCTAGGCCCAGCCAGTTGATCAGCGCTCCGGCGCACAGCAACACCATGCCATACCTGTACGGCCTCTGTGATTGTCTGCCTTCGTCTAGGGACATGCCTGGAAATAAAAAAAAGTAGTTTAATACATGTGGGACTCTAAAATAACTACTCTAACTTTGGACTCTAAATGGTTGATGATTATGATGATGGCGATACCTCTACATTGATTATAACTTTTGTTACTAAGACAGAAGGCGGTAAATGACTTTCGCTTTTGTTTCATTTAGCGACATTTTGCCGCCGGTCACAGGAAGTAGGTAGTTCCGGAAGTTCGAAACTGTTAATTCATCAAATCGTGGAAAGTGTATGCCATGTAGTTTACTAGGGCAATGACACGGCGTAATAACGGGATTCTATATTTACGAAACGGTGATCGAAACGAAAGTTGGGAAAGTTCACAATTAGATGACACGAAAGGTGGATTGCTATACAGTAAATGTGGGTTATGCAAAGACCCGTGATTATGGAAAGGTCATGGATGGAAACAATTGTATTCGCGAGGTGGCGTTGAGGAATACTTTATGAGAGATAATTTCGAGGTGCTCGAGCGTCGATGATCGAGGTTAGCGCGGAGACAATGGTCTCTCAGCGAAGTGGGCCAAGTTCGCGACGCGCTGGAGTGGCGCCGAGCGGTCACGCCGTCACGCGGGAGCTGGGCCGCCGCGAACCGACATGCGTACGAACATATCAATTAATTTATAGGTATGCCTATAAATCGTTATTGGGCCTTTTAACTGTACGACGATGAAACAGACATAAAACGGTTTCATGAAAGTTGAGATGAGGTTCTTAAATCTAGATTTTGCAAAGAATCTTATCAAATAACTAAACCGCATAAGGCAACGCTTTCTCTCCTTAAATTGTTCGTCTTTTGCAATTACTCCAGAGACATGACTTCATTATTTCATTATTGTTGTGCACGATGCGGAAGCAAGCTTCTAATGGCAAGACAAGACAGATGTTAAAGAAGAAAACATACAAAACCAAGGCATGCGAAGGTAGAACGATATTGTGAGCGAAGTTCATTGGACACTAAGTATTCGCTTCGACAAAACTTAGCGATATTATTGTCACATATGGAATGTTTTATGGCTTTTGACAACATGCTAATAACGTGGCAATACGAGTAGCAATCGTGTCCTAATCGTGTGCGATTGTATGCAGTCAGTGTTAGCATCGTGCAAACTGCAGGCGATAAGGCTGATTGCCTTATGTTATTGCGTTCTCAATTATCAAAACCGTACCTTTATACTTTTACATGGTGTAATGATCGTTTAAAAACGGTCGAATGCACCTGAATCATTTCTTTAAACGTGCGTTTGATAAGTGTTAATGACTTTTGTTGTGGCTGTAAGTGCATAAGGGTTATTCCAAAAATATTGGAGTTGGGATATTCTGTATGATACATTTGGCTGATTAGCGGTAAACTTATCTTTGGATTAGAATAATGACGGTTGAAAGTTCGCTCCAGTTTATCACGTAATAGGGTTTAATTTTAGTAGTTACAATTTCTTATCATGATTCCTACCTAAATAACTAGGATTAGGTTAGTCTTTTTCTAGAAGATGAAAGTGGTTTATGTTGGAAGTACTACTCACAAATGTTCGGGTTTCCTCTCCCTCGTATGTCGGAATCATAGGGGCCGTACGGATATATCGTACCCAACGCCATTCTTCTTTAATGATCTTTAACTAGTTCGGTTATATCAAGTCGTTAAATCAAATTTTGAACAATAGAACGCAAAAGGTTTCGTTGTGAAATTAATTTTCAAGAACTATAAAAAGACTTTCTATTTACTTAGATATGCAAAAGTACACTTCATCTCGATTATCAGATGTTACTGAACCAAAATCACTAAGAACAAGGTGTAATCTTATCGGTTAGGTGTTCGACGCCACATCCTTCGATATTATATTATAGGTCAACAACATGACAATGAAATATTTGGCCAGTGGCCTTTCAACAGCGATAGGTGGAGGGGATACTAATGAGTGCAATCATTTTTATGGGCCCAAAGTCAACCCATTTACAGTGGAGAGTTTAATACCTTTGGCAATGTCAAAGTGAGGATAACCCTGTTATCGCAAGGTTGATAGGTTTCCGATTATCATAATTATTGTCAGATTTAAAGTATCGGGCCACTGCAGGCCGGTAACACTTGTAAGCGGTCTTTTCGCCCACTCGCGCGAAATAGGGCTTCGGTGTCGCGGTCGCGCCGTTTCGTTAAAGCGATAATATTCGTTAAATGGATTAAGCCTATACAATAGTTGAATAACGGTGTTCCTACTATTGTTATTTTTTAATTATAGGAATGACACCGTTGACGCCAGCATTTCATTGTTGCTACTCATTTTTTTACAAACATAGGTAGGTATTGAAGAAAAACAAAATTCCAATATTATCGTAGAGCGCATTAGTGAAATTTTTGTTTGTCAGACAGTGGCGTGGTTCCTATGTACATAAATCATCGTCAATCCTTGGTTATCTTATCAATAAAAATGTTGTGTTCTCTTGAATGCACAGACTAAATGTCAGAATAGCCGAAGGTAATATAAATGGAGGCAAAAAATTATAATAATATGCGTGGCGTCTAATTTTACGTATTCACACATTGCTTAGCAAGGTCTCAGCATTTTTTCAATAGCACACGCAATTAACGATATCCACTATTCGTTTCTGGTTTCCTTTGAGTGTGTTTTTCGTCAGCGCCTGGTTGCAATTGCAATTAAACTACATTTTCAAGGACTGCTGATGCTCTTTTAGATTGATAATATTCAAAACCTGTTAAAACTTACACATGAATAATTTCAACAAGAACAATGTAACCACAACTGTGTAACAGTTTATTGATTTAAAAGAGTGTTTGTGGAGTTTCTTGCACGTCCTTATTCATCCTACACTTTGGAACGTGATAACTTCCCCTCTTTCACTGACCGATCTTGGCAATTCGTTTTTTTGAGATATGACATATTTAGTCTAAATGAATCTTGACAGATGTTTGTTTGAAAACAGTAGATATAATTTAGGCGCGGTAATTTATTTTGGCCTCGTGCTAACATTACGAGTCTGTTTTTTTACGGACTCGTTATGACATATTATCACCTACTGATTACGGACTCCCGTAGTACCTAATTAGTTGACCAAATGACTATAAAATATATTACCTACTAGATTACATTAAATACCTCTTATGTGGTTTTGTAAACAAATAGTATTAAGTTATCATTGGGAAATCCCAGTCTTTCTTAACGTATGTTCTTTCCTGCATTTCAATTATTCCACTCATAAGGTTGTTTATTTCTAGAGATTAGTTTCAAAGTTATCTAGATATACGACACATTTGAAATAGTTATGTCACCCAATGAAATATGAAGACAATTTCATATACTTACTTATAACTAGCCTTCACGGGCCTAAATGTTGTGTTTGAATGGAATCCACTCATATAAACATGTCGTTATCAATTCGCTCCGGCAAACTACTTAAACGAAACCATACTTAATAAAACCCTTTTCTAAAATAAAATTGAATAAAATCTTTAGTCAAATCTTATGTCAATGGATTTGATTAGATGTTATTATTTTAGTTGAGCAATTATAGCAGTTAACATGAATGACAGCCTGTCAGTTAATTTTGTGATGCCTATTAACCTGTTCGGAACAGTCGTTAGACCACTACGCAAAGCCTAAGAAGCATGAAACGGTCAGCAAAAAGCTAAGTATAGGTATTAATTATGCTAAGTAAGGCTATCTGGCTGATTGTGATTTTTTAATTCCCACGATTGTCTGTCCAATGACATGACATGGCACACTTATCGACCGCTGCATAGTTTCGCGAAATGCTTTGTCATCTATTTAGATATGTGCTGCAAAATTGCCTACGTGCAATAGATATGAACGGTTTCTAAGTAGCCCGTAATGTTGTTGTAGTTTAGATTATTATGTTAACCTTTTGTTGATGGGTCAACGAAATTCAATACGTGCTTTTGTCCAATACTTAGCAAAAGCGGAAAAAAATCGTTTTGGAATACCTATGAAATAAACCTTGTGTGGTTACGGAAAGGTAAAAAGTACTTTTAGCATTACATTAAAACTTCTGGGCAAAGGCCTCCTCCAATTCCTTTGCCGGGGAATGGGACAGTTCAGGTTGATTAAAAAAAAAACTTCTGTTCATCATGTCCGTCCGTGCGTCCGTCTGTCTGCATGTTACTAGACTACCATTTAATATCTGCAATAAATATGTATGGTTAATTTATTAAAAGAAACGCTTTCATAAGGATCGGTTATTTGCGTTGGACCGTATCAAAAACCTGTTGAAGTAGTTATTGCTAGATTCAGGTTACTGCTATTTTTGTCTGAGCGGTCTTGACAATCGAGTTTCATCATTGAAATAAAATTTGTAATTTTCAACACATTTGCTCAAAAAATGCATTTACGATGCCTGTATACATTGTTCGAAAGTTAAAAATTACGAACCATACAATGAAACGTGCGGTAAAATAGGTACTCTCATCTAAGTACCTATCTATTTTACCGTACTCCTCTTTGTATAGCGCCGTGCGTATCCTTTACGGTATTTTTTTATTACAATTAATTATGATAATTACCTAGTTTGTAAGCCCTGGCTGGGGGCCTTAAATTCATTTGAGGCCACCACAGGATAGTCCGGTTAAGCAGTAACCAGCCTTAGGGTGCTGCGAGTGGTCATCTTTAAAAAAAAAAAAAGATGTAGTTCTAATTATTACCACGCGCCTGTGGCGCCATTTGCAAATTCGCCTTATTTTCATATAAGGAACGTCAAAGATTGTTGCGACTTTCCGACTGATATCTAAAAATTAAGTTTGTTTCATTACCTATAATGCACTGTTTTCTCGCAAATGTGTTGAAAAACGTTGTATGGTACACGTGCGGAAATTGGTTTTTACAAACTCGTTACTCGTTTGTAAAAACCAACTTACCGCACTAGTATCGTAAATAACTATTTCTAATCGTTTTCCATTCGACTTTTAATTGACCAACGTGGCTTCTTGTAGAGTTGCTAAAGAGCCTCATACAAATTACAACTGATTTAAATTAAACATCAGGATCTTCATCCTTCACTATTCAACTAAAGAGGCTGCAGGTTATACTCATGTCCTCACATGTTTAAATAAACATAGATTCATAGTAATAAGTTCGATAAGAAACATTATTAATTTATATTTCGTTCTGATACCTAATCAAGCTGTTAATTTTGCACAAATAAGACTTGATTATGCATATTAATTTTTATTAATTGAGCTTGAGTGTTAAAATATTTACATGACGGTGACACCTCACGGTCAAATCGGCTGACTCTAGGATTTGAAATAACTTTCCAATGCCAAGAACATTTTATTTATTTACATAAAATACGTAACGATTTCTCGTATAGATCTGTTCGGCTTGCAAGTTTCCATTTCGATTTTTAGTGGCATTCATTCGAATTTAGAGGCAAAAAGTTTATATTGAATATGGTCACGCCATTGAGAAGAACCACATTGACGTGATTGATTTAAAAAATATTTGAAGCTCGTTTTTAGTGCATTAGATATGACAATTATCTGCAAACCCTGTCGGCGATCGGCAGTGACCGAAAAGTTCAGTGAACCAACACGTAAAAAGTGGACTATTTTAAAACACAACCAAGATACCCACCTACCTAGTTATTTACTTCACTTTTGGCTCAGCGTTCAAAAAACAATTCTTGAAATATCTGCGTTTACATTTGTTTTAATAACCTTCAGCGTTGTAAATTCAGGAAAACAATGAAAGGTTTTGGTATTTGACGACCTAGTTATTCTTAGTCCTGATTTCGCTAATTTATAATAAGAAACCGGGATCGCAGACCGTCCAGATATAACATATTAATTAAAGAAGTCTGGATAAACAATAAATCGTACCTACCTAGCGTCAGTGGAAACTTTAGTGCGTATTTTCATCATTTCGGGTTTATCTTGATATGCGAAAATATTATCTTATTTATTTTAATATCTGACGTAGGTATTTGTGAAGCCGAAGTTTTTAGGCAGATATGCTAAAGATCGGTATTTATAGTAGTGACTAAATATTTCTGAGTGTCTGAGATATTTATATTTACATAATAAGTAGGTATGTTTATCAGTATTTTGTCTAATATATTCATAATTCTTAACGCTTATCATCATTCTCCTACAAGCAATTGTCTGAGCTCAGTAAGTTTAGTTCAAAAGTCGCTGAACTAAGGTTCATTGTTATAAAAGTTAATTTTGAGTCACGTCTGTCGTATTTTACGGTAAAAATTGTCACTTTCTCTTCTACGTAAATATTCAAATTAGATTTGAACTAGCTGAAAAGCTATCACTGTTTTCTCTATGACTGCATTTAATTGCGAGACTAGCCATTTTCCTTAGCATTACTAAAATACGAATAACAGCGGCAATCTGACACATGTCTTGTCAAAGAGTATACTGGCATTCAGCTGCATCTGTTGAGTCTGGAAGCCGACCCCGACGTAGTATGGAATAAAACTAGGTAGATTGACTTACCTATCACAAAAAGGCACCGCTCGAAGTAACATCCACATGTTAAAAGCTTAAGTAAATGAATCCTAGCTAGAATCAGACTACAAGTAGACAGACCCAGGCTAGAGCCCTTCGGATTTGTTATTTTATGCATGCTGTTTACCTACAAGTAATTAATACACTGTTATTTTTTATTTAAGTTCCTTATAAGTAATCAGTGTAAATAATAGTTGCTGAACCTAAAAAAAAATGAAAAAAAGTAGATACATATCTAGTATTGCTCGGCACACGATACAGTACTACTAGGTACTAGTGGACAAGGTTTCCGCAACCCCCGGCATGCCACAGCATATCGCATTACCGTCGGGCCGGCGACGTGTGGTCTCCGACTCATTATGTATATTGTATACCGCGGTTGTGCGAAACCGCAGCAGGACAATATACCCCGTGTTCTACCCACAATATACCGCTTAATACCGGTACATATGTATATGAACCGAGTATAGCGAGTAATGCAGTAGCTAAATGATGTTGTTATTGTCTGTATGCCTTCTTTTGTTTTATGTAGCAGTATTTACCGTTAATTACTAAAAGTTGGTAATATATTCGCAATTAAGGTTATTTGAATTTGTTAGTTGTCATAATATTTTTAGTTATTAACTAGGTAATAGTTTTTAAGTAATAGTGATTAACAAGCTAAATATTGATGCAAAAACGCACATTATTGAAATGTTTGTGCCCGAAATTGTTGACCACTAGTAAGTACGGATACAAAAAAACTCGCTCTTTGAAGCTGAGACTAACTGTTTAACGACTTGTATAAGCACAATTTTGGAAGCATTTTTTCTTATGGGAAAATGCAGTAAATTTTTCGTAAAAATATACACACAATAGACATACATACATATATACCATCTTTTCTTATTCTAGTCCGAGTAAATGAACTCGTCTAGTCTGAGTTAATAAAATTTTCCATGAAAACGGTCTAGGTCTTTCCACAGATATATCACTAACAAATAGATATAACGTCCTTCCTTTAAAATTTTGTTTAAATTATGATAATCAAATTAAATTTCCATATATTATACGATGTTATGTCTTCGTCTATCTTACATAATATGTTTACAACGGGTTTTTGTTATTGTATAATTATAAAATACCTCTAAGCACTGTCAATAATTACTATATACCTAATCGAATATATTATGTAACCCTACCCCTACCCTACCTTACCTACAATAAACATTAAATGCTTCAATTACGTCAGTGTAATCTGGAAATTGACCATAAAGTTAATCTTTCTTTCTTTCATCTCATTAACATAATAACATCATGAATAAGATATTCTATAGAAATGATTGTCTTAACACATAAATATATTCCTAAATGCGCACAATAAACAAATAACACACTCTGTTAAAAAAGTAAGTATATTTCTAAATTATTCTTCAATAAACCACCTGCGTTTCACTAACGCTCTACGATCCGTTAGTGTGTCGATTTAATAGTCAAAATAATAAAACATAATTAGATACAATATGAATAAATATTAACAGGCTTAGAGACCGACCAATATTATTTGCAGACAGACCCACCGACCAATATCTAAATTCAGAAGCGAGCTGATAACGGCAAGCTTGGCACTTGACACCGTTACATTGTTTTGTATCGATAACCTTTTATTCACGTTCTCATTGAAATCAGTATCTAAGTGGGGCCTCCCCTAGCCGGGGCTTTGACCGCGCCTGTGTCGGAGTTAGGGATAGGGAGCCGGTTCACAAACGCCCTTTAACATTTAAACCTTACACGGGTTGGTGCTGAATATAAGAACCTTTGTTTTGCTTATGTTATGGGTATACAGAGGTCTTGTAAGAAGCCCTTATGCGTAGAAAATGCTAAAATGTTTTATGTGTTTCATTCTTAATTCCTTCATCAACAATATAACCTTATATTGTTGATGAAGGAATTAAGAATGACAGCTGAAATTTATAGTTTCTTTGCGGATGTCAATTTTATGAATGCGGGAGTTAGATAATAATCGTAAACTTACATTTGCCAAGCCTATTCCTATTCCATTCACAGTGGCATTAAATAATTTGTAGCTTTCTTACTTTCTAAATCTTATTGTTCGGCGGCACTGTCATTTGTCATGCAGACGCTAATGTGGTCGATTAATTATAATTTGTCATTTTTTGAAGAAAGTTGTTCTTTACTAAGCAGGAATTCTTTAAAACCTTTTTAAGTTAGTATGTGATCACTCGGAACTAAATTCTCGTAGCAAGATCTACAAAATAGGACAGCGTAGCGCCGTCTGGTCTACGAAGTATAGAACACTTTTGTTATCATTCCCGTAGGCGTTCTACGAGAACCGATAAGGTTGGCTACGCGGGATAGATAGAAGCATTGGCCTAATTTGGGAGTTAACAGGAATTTATGTTGACATCCTGTATGTTTTTTTTAATAGATACCTGCCCCGGCTTCGCACGGGTAAATTATATACACGAACCTTCCTCGTTTATCGGTATTTCTATTAGTGAAAACCATATCAAAATCCGTTGCGGTTTTAAAGAAGTAAACGAAGAAACAGACAGGGGCACATAGCGACTTTGTTGTATACTTTTAAGAGATCAGCTGTAGAGTATTGTCATTTGTATATGAAATATTAGCGATATTTATGGGTCTATTATTATAAACTTGTATATAAAGAGAAAGAAAGAAAACTAGTTCATTTGGCACACACAGATACACACAATGTAGGTACAGATAAAAGGCAACTTAATTTTAATACAAACATTGTGTGCCCGGCGACTGCGCCAAATAGGTCCAGTTCAGCAAAATGCCAGACAACTAGGAGTTGCCTGAAGCTGGTTTAAATTTCAACTGAACCTTACGTTAACAAAACATCAGGTGCATCGATATGTAAATATGGATGCACCTGATGTTTTGTCTCACACTGTATTTGGCCATGCGATCCATGATGTCAATCAATGTGGGTGGACGTCTACTGGATAAGGAACCGAGATCATTTGCGTATGGCTGCGTTTGCGCAAATGTCAGATCAACATTTTATGTGCGTAACTATGAACGCGGAAGTTATTCTATTCTGAGATTTGGCTTAATAATGCCAGTTGAGAATGTCCAAAATGATTGATATCCTTCTCGTGTCGTGTGACTATTCTGGTTTAGTCCTAAATATTTGGAAGTAGTGACAGTGTATTGCGTATTAAGTGTTTCTAATACCTATGAATATGATACCTATATTAAAGTTTGATCTAAAAAACCAGAATGCGGTTGACAGAATTTAATTTTGAATGCCTCTAGCTAGGGTATTATTATGTTTTTTTTTGGTTACCACTATTGTACATAAAGTTTAAATAAATAAATTTGATTATTATTATTTGTAATGTTATACCTACATGTTATAGTAGGTATAAGATGTTGTTCAAACCTACTTTAAAATAAAAAGCTTTATTAACAAAGGTGAGATAACCAACCAGAAAGCTTTTTGTAGATTGATAAACTGAAATAATGTTTCCAATATCCATCAGTGTGTGGGCTGCAGGCTTTTAACCACTAGCCTACAAATATAACTGTGCGTACATGGATGGAAACGAGTGACATTATGAGATGAGAGATACCTAAAGACCTTTATCAATCCACGTCCGGTCCACCTTACTTCATTGCACAGTTTAGGTAAGAAGGCATATCTTACCTGAAACAAAAGAACAGACACATTAATATTTCGTCAGATTGCACATGAGGTTTTGTAACAAAGGAGGTGGTATTACTATTAAAACGGTGGTTACGCCATCTTGCTCTGTACAATGGCGGCAGGGCAATTTGTGTGGGGTCGCTAGGGATTGTTCGGCCGGTCAGCCCATGCGCCGTGAAACTGTAGCGGTGCTTTGCGCCTGAGCATCCTCCGTGACTTTATTATTCTGATTCTAAAAGCTTCTGATGCCTATCAGTACAATTATACATTTTCCATTTGGAACGAAGTTCCCTATCGCACGTTACTCTCAAGTAATTTGGCGTATGTGATCTGGCCGAAAAAAAAAAGATATATATGAAATACATATGCGATAATTTTTCGTGTTGTTCGCTATTTGAAATTTTGAGTCAGTTTACTACAGGTGGCCGGTGCATTTTGAAAGATCTCGATAGTCTTTTGGATGATATTCTCTTTTGCCTATTTTTTTATTATTGTTACATTTTATGTTAAAAAATCTTGATGACAAAATTATTGTTAATTAAAATTGCGCGCTTTGTTGCGGTCTTGTAGAAGCATAATTACCTTCCACTTAAACTTAACTGATTCTTTGAATATAATTGGTGCTACAGGTATCATTACAGTAAGTAGGTAAGGTTTTTGCGCTATTAAGGTAAAGGTACGAAATTGTAAAAAGGCTGCGTTGGTCACGAAGTTTTCTAACAAATATAATTATGTCCTCGGACTTGTAACCTATACCTACTTAAAGTCGTTTCATGCTATAACAAAAAAATAGTAATCAAGTATTAAAAACATTTATGTAAGTATGTATGTGTAAATGTACATCCAAATTGTATTTGTTTTTCAAATAAAACAGAAGCAAACCAATAAGTATTATGTTCCTTGTTCTTATGTGACTTGTTTATACTACTTAAGTACGAATTAGTTCAATGAGTTTGCATAATTAAATTAGTTTCTATATAAGTACCATTTCCGGACTTTTTGTAAGGTACTATACCGACTTATCTACTAATCTATCTGACACTACACAAACCAGGTATCGATTATGATTCAATAACGTGTTAAGAACTATGCCACTTAAAAGTGAGTTTCATCATAATTCTAGCAGTATCTTGTAAAAGATAAACTAAGAGTGTACCTATCTAGATTCGCTGTGATATCAGATAAATAAAGGTAAATCGCCATTTCTTAAGTGAAAACAAACATGATATAGGTGTTATTCATATTCATGACAATACAGATGTACCTTCAAAGTTAACAAAGGATAATAAATTAAAGTCTTTCTTGTTAAAATCCTTTAACTTGGTTGGTGTTTGTTCAGCTTGAGCTGGTGACCTTCCACTTTTGCGCCAATGTCGCAATGCAATGACTTTACACCAATACTCGCCATTATATGGAATGTTGCTAAATATAGTTGCTATAACAAGCCATAGATATTCGTCAATCTTCTAAGCACAGGTGAAAAATACTATGAAATTAAATAGTTGCATGGCAGAGAAACAATACAGCAATGTGATCGTCAAATATACATACGTGCCTACTGTATTATTTTCTTTATTTATATATAAATAATGCGGTACAACGCTGAAGTGGACGGAAATTACGTGTTAACTCTTAAAACGAAAAGAAATATTAATCGCTGACTTATGACGCTTTTTAAACACTCCAACGGATTGAAGGCTTGCGTCGAGCCGTTGACCTTTCGACCCGGAAACAATACGTTGCCTTAACCTTCGCCGTGGTCACAACTCACAAGCTCTGCTGGTGAACCTTTTACTGCAGCATGCAGCGCGCCGCCGCCGCGCCGCCGCGCACGCGCATCTGTGCTTAACGCGCATAATTCCTAAGTAGACGCAAAACAGAACGTGCTTCCGACCACAGTGATACGTAAACATTCTTACACGTACTTACATAAATATTACTTTACTTTGACTGGAGCCAGTCAATGGGCTATTCGCTAAGTTTACTTTGTGGACCAAGTTTACTCTGTAAAACCAGATGTGTAGCTTTGTTAGCGAGTTACTTTCTACACCGGGAGACCTTTGCGTCGCGCGTCGGCGGCGAGCAGGTACTACATCATCTAAGGAGTCGGGAAACTTTGCACTCAAGTGAGGTAACGCGACCATTTATCTTATAATGGCCAGGGGCACTCCGCCTTCAGTGGCCGCTGAGAATATCAATGGCATCATAAGCATAATGGATTTAGTCTTCTGCACGCGTCCCGCCACCATAAATGGGGTCTGTCACTTTCACTTGAATTATGATGTCCTCCTTTTAAGGATGCGTTGTCACGACAAAGTTACAAATAAGTTAAATATTCTAGACAAAGTGCGTAAAGTTCACGTGAATGTAGGTTAGTGGGCGTAAGAAACACGAGAAACAAGAAACACGTACTTATATGGTTGCCAAAACTGTTACTTTTTGTAGAGTGATTCTAAAAGTACATTTTAGTTGCAGTAGAAATCTCTTTTACGACAGCATAAGCGGACAAATTCGTATTGAACCTTGAAAATTGAACTCTTTTCTAAAAGTTGAATTTCGTTTTTTGCTCCCAATAGGTAAGTAAACTATAGTTAACACGAGTATTTCATTTAATGATTTCGGTTTCTGCACAAAAACTGTGATCACAGCGATCATAACATAAAAAACTCTGCTTTTCAGTGCTCGATGCTGTAAAAATAGATTAAATCTGTCGTGTGGCAGTTTTTGCCGCTGATTCGATTAGATTGAAGGTAAACAAAATCACCTTGACGGAAAGAGAGGCGGCGGTGAAAAATTAACTTTGATTACACCAAGAAAACACGAACTCCAACATTTATTAGGAAAATAAGGCTTAGGTAGGGATTGTGATGCGTGTATCGGTTTTCCCTCAAGAAAAATCCTATAAAGAAGTCAACATGAGAAGGAAAAGTAAGTGTATTATAACTTAATTAGTTGGTACTTGGTACCTATTAGTTGTATGACTGCAGTTGTTTACTATTCATGAGAACCTTTTATAATTCTTATATCCGCAGTTTTCCTGAAGCGTATTTATGTAAAATACATAACAGACCTATGTTTATCGACGTACAAGTACGTAAAGGTTTCTAATAAAATAAGTAATGTGAAATAATAAATAAAAAAATACTGCTCATTGAAATATATAAACTGTACATTTATAATCTAATAAAACTAAACTCAGTACCTAACAATGTTTTTGAAAATAGGATTTATTTTTGCATCTAAGTTACTCTTATACACAAAATTATGCGTAACTTTGCTGAACAGTTTGGTGACTAATTTTCCTAAAGAACAACTTGAAGTTTTTATGCCTGTGTAACCTGAAACGTTCCGGTGTGAACATGATCGGTTATTTACCGAATATTATACGAAAAACGTCATTAGTTGGTTTATCAAAATTCATACTGCGGTCGTTACCTTGTATTAAATTGTTAATTGCACGTTTAAAGCGATGTTTGACTTCAACAAGTCGTTGCATTAGGATAAGGAAGGCGCGAGGCGCAAGCGCACCGCACGCCCGCCATATATCCGGCTGCGGCCCAAGGAGAACTTTCCATCGACCATTATGTCGACGTTATCTACTCGTAATCCATTAAAACATTAATATAATGGAAGCATCCTTCAAATAAATGAATGGAACTGATAAAATGCAAAACAAATCGAACTCTTTGCAGATCACGCATGTTTGGATGGGTGCCAAAATGAATAGTGTTTGTTGTACGTTGTTTTTTTAAAAACGTGTTCATTCGAGAAAATCCCGAGCCTAGTCATCTGCTTACTTTAACCTTCATCATCATTTTGTACGATCATAACATTCACAACTTTTCACTACGCTACGGATTTAGGAAAATCCTATATTTGCATTGTCCTATGTTTGCATTGTATTATGGTCCTGAAATTCTCTGTTAGGTAGATATTTTATGTTGCAGATTTCCGTTTTGCGATTCTACTATTGTAGATGTGATGCAGAAGGGTACCGTTTTGCGAATCTAGTGCTTTGTAGTAGGGTAATGTGTTACTATTTAGTAGAACCGTTGTTGCAACGCAAATCCTGATAAAAATTCGCAAATGGCATCGAATTGCGATTATTTAGCATTAGAGGTTCTATTGTTTGAATGGCTAACTTCTGTGCTGTACCGTGCTTTATCGTTGCACATGTGTACACAATCTAGGTTCGATTTGTTACGTAAGCATGTAACAATAAATCGTAAGTCACCATTGCGTAACAAGTCATTTTGTTTTGTTTTTGCGACGCTTGAACCGAAATGCGTCCGTAGTTACCGATAGCGTGTGCAAAGTATCAAATTGATTGTAACCATATTTTGTGTAGGAAGGTTATTAACAAAGGTTGTGTGAAAATTTGTACAGCCTTCTGTTTTTTCGGTATTGACAAAGACAAAGGTATCGTGTCCTGTAGATACAGGTGACACTGGCAGTATCAAAACGTTTTTGTCGTACAGATGTTAATTATAAAGTAGGTACCTATGGCGCTAATTTTTTAAATTTGTTTCTAAGTTTTAATATTTAAGGTCAAATACTTCCATGTTATTTGTTTATTTCAGTTGGTTTATGAAGGAAATTACAGTCATGCGAAAGTTAACGCAGAGTAGAAAGTGACTTGACTTAGTCATACACAAAGCTGTCCGCCAGATTCAGAAGCGTTGTTGATTACAATTGTTTGTTGAAAAGGAGGATTCAAGGATACACAAAAACCGTAAACATCATTAAGGGGACTATGAGATTATCCCATGTAGGTACTCGTAGTTTCTCATCATCATTAGGCACAGTACTGTAAGTAATCAAAGAGAAAATGCATCAAATCACTCATGAGGTCAAACTGCCATAATGATAGCGAATATTGCGCAATTCGTAAAATGTCTGTCGTAACCTTAATCCACAGGTAATGCGTGCAAAAGTGACCGTTATTTGAACAGCCATCCGTACGTACCTAACTGTCATTTTTTTATAATGTCTGCCATGATGATTCACATTTAAATTCGGGGAACTGAGATGAGAGTAGCCGGAAAACTTGTATAATGAGTGCCTTTACATATTATTTTTGATTATTTTACATAATATATTGATCTTTAAAGTTCAAGTCTAAGCTTCTAGAATTAATTTTGTGGTAGTTAGGTTATACAAAAACAAGAATTTTCCAAATCGTTGCATGAAGGTGAGTGTGAGTTCTGAGGTGACAAACATAAAAAAACCGGTATTGAGAACCTCCTCCTTTTTATTTGAAGTCGGTTAAGTAGAAAATTAAGTAAAGTTGATGGCTGGATGAGGAAAATCTGTTCGATTATTATGTTGAAAAATTAATTTATGTAGGTAAGGTACCTTGATAAGTAGCTATAAAATAAAAAAAATTGTAAAACGAGTTTTAATAAAAATGCCCCGGTGGGATAAAAATGTCTGGAAATCGTACCTGTTGTATTTCCGAAGGCCCAACGAAATACTGATTAATTTTTGAATATAGTATCTTCTCACAATCCAAGTACAAGCACTAAACTTCACTTCTCTAAAATAACGAAACAATTAATAACTAGTATTGTGACGTCAGAGAACACTTATGTTTTGTCGGTTATCAGTTAATTGTGATGGTGAGGAGCACTACACATTGACAGCGAGTCAGCGACCGGTTGTGACGAGGTGCGAGGTACGTATGGAGGCGTGTGGCGGGCTCCACCACATTTGTATGGCGCGGTGAGGCTCGCCGACGACGCCAGCTAACAGCCGGCCCCGGCGCCATCATGTGACGTCACGCGTGACGCTGCCTCCAAACACCCCCAAGTTTCACCAAGTTACGTCACAGTCATGTCAAGTCGCTGGTCTTAACATATCACTTCTGGGTCAACTGACCTTTACGTATACGTTATTAATATTTTCCTAGACGAATATTTTTGTTATTTTAAACACACTAAGACCGGCTTTTAATATGTGTTCTGTGGTTCTTTTTTCTTATGAGAGGCCAGAGACTGGTAATAACAACTTTAGTTCCAGTCGTCTTATGCTAAACTTGTTATTCGCATACTATGTGCGGAATTAATATTCCTATTAATATACAATTTTAATATATAAAGAATGTTTTTCACGCAGGATTAGTTATGTGCAAAAACATCAGACTTTTTCAGGATAATAAGCCTGAAAGCTAAGGTGTTTTGGGAAACGTCCGTCACTTGTATGTCTTCTTATTTACGTTAAGAACACAATCAGTGGTAACGTATTCATTAAAATGTGCTTACATAAGTGTATATCTATCTATACTAATTTATATCTGCCACCGGATGATTGCAAACTACGTAAGATTACAAAATATCTTGAGAGATTGTAAACTCTCGATAAATTGTCAAATGAACATTTTTCTGCAATTTTACGAATCAAAATTTTATTTTCAATAATATCTCCATGCGTTCCGAGAAATTGTGGACTGACATAAACGGGCGACCAATCAGCTCTCCGGTCACAATTTATCTGTTTTGGTGTGATAATTAAATTGGAAACTTGGTCCCTCATTGTTTTTTGTTTTCTCTGAGTAGTCCAATGAGAGCCTTGTTTCCAGGTTTACTATTACACGAAAATGGATTAATTGTAGACTTATGCTCTGATTGGTTGCCTCGGAATTACTTCGAGATAGTATAGACTATCAAATTTTGAAACGTAAAAAGGATTCCAAATGTTCAGTTGACAATTTATCGAGAGTTTACAATATCTCAAGATATTTTATATTCTTACGGAGTTTGCCATTTTCCGGTTACATATCTATACTAATAAAATAAAACGGAAGAGTTTGTTCGTTTGTTTGTTTGAACGCGCTAGTCTCTGGAAGTACCAGTCGGATTTAGAAAATTATTTTTATAAATGATATATAGCCACATTCATGAGGAAAGCTACAAGCTATACGGGAAACTATAGGGAAAAAACGGGATATGCGCGTACGAAGTCGCGGGCAAAAGCTACTAAGTGTATGTATATGACGTAAGCAATATTATTATCTTAGTATCTTTAGAGGAATTATGATTAACCGTTTTTCCCTTGCAGCAGTATTATCTTCATGCACTGAGTCACGTATTACCTTACCTATACATACGGTGTACCGTATGTATAAGGTAAGGTCAGTGAGGCTTCTTGAACCTAATATAACTACATATGTATAGTTATATTAGGTTCAAGAAGCCTCAGTTAGTACTGGATTCCCCGACTTCAAGTATTTCAGAAATAGTTTCATCAAACTGCGTAGATCTTTATTAGGTTTAGATCTTTTATTTAAACTTTTAATCTAGTTAAATCGACTGTTATTCTATAGAACTGGTAATTAAGATATTACATGTTGTGTTGTTTTCCTTCGGGTTTTAACAACTTTTATTACGTGTTTATTATCTTAACAATTTTCCGTATCTATAACGTCATAAAGCATTGATAAAGGATTTTCTATATTAAAGTTTTGCACTGATTTGAAGAGATATTCATAGCGCTAATTAAAAGTTATTCCCACAGTTTTCCTCTCAATGTCTTATAGCAGATTTCAAACGAACTCAACAAGAATTTCCGTGAATCTGACGTCATTTTACGAGAGTCGGTGTTGTCATCCAACTATGTATGTGCTTTACCACACGTATTAAACTCGCAAGTTTTATCAGGCGCAGTAAACCGGAGAACGAGAAGAATTCTCAATCTTTACAACATTATTGACTTAGGTTTGTTTTCATGCAGAAATAGAAACCATTGAAGAGTCAAAACAAGTTGTTATATGACACACGATACAATCTGTCAGGTTGTTGAAACATATTTGTTAAAAGACATTATCCACTTAATCGTTATACGATAATATAATTATACTTTATACTCAAAAGTCACAACGGAAATTTTGAGGTAGATTTATATTGGGATGGAATGTGCTAATTTTCAGGCGCCCAAACCACAACTTTTACCTGATATACGCTAATAATCCAAATAAGTCTTATAATTCGTATTAATAACTTCCAAAATAGACTTGTTAATTTACATATCTTTTAATACCACATTCGTTCCAAAAATAAGATGTTAATTTTTTTTCTCTATTGGTGACTTCTTTGTAATATTGGCTTGGACGACAGCGGCCTAAACGCTGGCTACAGTCACCGCAAAATACATTATTAGATATTGAAATAGAATTATAAATAGTGTCTCAAAGTAAACAACCTATTAAACAACACACAGATATAAATGTATGAAAGTGACTTCACATCACAGTGTATTCTTTTGTTGACCGAGCACTGTTGTCTGTCGCCACAATTAGCGTCAATAGAAATGTATATTTAGAATGCTTAATAAGTAATTAGTTGGCTGCTGGTGACGGGTCCGAGAATAGCTGGCATGCTGCGGATACTTGCACCTAATACGTGAGACACACCTACGGCGCGGTGCGTGGACGCGGTGCACCACGCACAACTCGGGCTCAACTCTATTTCTGCCCGGAGTTAATGACTCCATACAGATACACTCGCCAGTTGACATTTAGGTCATTCTATTATAGTTTTTATGATGTTTTCTGTATTTTCACGTATTGCAGATAAAGAGGGTAAAGCCCCTCGGGAATTAGCGTCTGCGTCGATGTCAAAGTCAATGTAAACAAAACGTAAATGCTAGTCTCACCTCGGCTGTCCCAATTGCGTTTCGTTTGACTTCAGTAACACTTTGCTTCGAATTGGTGTTAATGGAAATACGTATAGAATGGAGACAGGTGGGCATTTCGCGAACGATCATGTGAATGAATACTGCACATTGTTAGTTTATAGCCTGTTCCGGTGACCCAATTCTTCATTATATAAAACCGTTGTCGTTCTCACTATACAGCCAAGCTTTTCAAAGTTTACTACTGGTTGTGTATGAAAATAAAAAAAGCAGGCAACACTATTGCCTGCTTTTATTGCTAATAAAATTGTCATTGCCAAAAATTGCCTTAATCTTCACACTACAGTCTTATTTAGATGTTTCAAAGTAAGATAAAACATATAGAGGAAAGCTTTTCTCTATACATAAAAGAGGACACATGTTAGTGCTAGTGCCAGTGCAGGCATTGAAATTGGAAGCAGTAAATAAAATAGAATAAGAATTAGAATATGTACCTAGACAAATCTCACCATCTATCCTCCTATCGGTCGCAGCTAGCGTCGAACTTTATGTAGAAAAGAATACTGGCAATGTAGCTATACCTTACACCATTACGAAGATTGAGCACATAACCTCGGTAATTACCGAAACATAAAGTGTTTGAATGACTCCATTGAGGCAGCGAGTTACACTCATTAAATTATTAGCAACATTGACCTTAACTGCTCAGGTCAGCACATCCGAGGTTACACTTCGCTGCTCTTTCTTTAAATGCTAATATAATGTCTCCAACACCCTAGAGCTAACTAATGTTAATGGTACTAATTATAATCACTTAAGTACCTCATTATAAGCGAACTGTTATTTTTAAGTTCTTATGAGAAATAAAGTACTTTACACCCAAAATTGGCGAGTGGAGAATAGGTAGAGACAGCACCATTAATTGGATACCCTTCCCGCAGTAAAATACCTTAGAAAAGGACAGCGTCACTAACTGGTTACCCCACAAGTTAGTGCCGCTGTCCCTACCTACACAGGTTGTATTGGACTGTGATTAAAACACTATCATGTACCTGATGTAGGGAAAAGGTAGTGATCAAATATGTCGTATAAAATGTTGACCGATCAAAGGAAATATCTGTGATTTAAAAAATAAATGTTAAACAAGGTTTGGTAGTTCAAATAAAACAATTAGGTACACTTTGTGTTCCTATTAGAAATATCATACGCTCTGTTCACTCAAGAAGAGGCAATACAGTCATATGTATTCTGTATAGTATCCACTAATGCACCTCTAAATTCAAGAAAATTCTGGTACCCATAGGGATACCAGCTTAAGTATTCAGGTATTATTAATATAAGACCTAAAAGTACGAAGCCAAGAACCTTATTAAATTATAACAACTAAATATAGAGCTGTCGAATAAACGTAACTTCATTCGCTAGCTATTATTGAAGGTTATTATTTTATTAATTCCCCCGCGTTTATGTGAATGGTTTAATGCGAGACAGCAGGTCAATCGATAGCGTAACGTGTCTCGTTAAAAATGTATGCTACAGAGTGGAGTACGTTATCCATCGATTACTTGTTGGAGTCCAAAGGCGATACTTAACATTAGCAGTAGGTACATATTGGTCATGGTTCGCGTAAAACTCACTAAATTCACTCAAAAAAGAAAATATTGTAAGTCCATTAACAACACTTACACTAATTATACCTAGCTTTAAGTGTAGATAAATATAATTGTTTCGATATACGATTAAAGTAACTCAACACGCAAACTTTTTTAATACTTATTCATAATTTTGACGGACTTATAAAATGCAGTGGCATTATAATACAATAAATGAGTAAGTAAAATATCAAAACCTAGTTTACTTTACGTTTACAAAGTCTACCAAACTTTTTTTATTTAAGACGAATTATGAGTAACCCCCAATTTCTGAATTAAGTAGGTATAACAAGTTGTGTAGGTATTTGTCAAATTCTACTTTAATCTGAGAGCTTGCCAAACTTTGGAATCGAAGTATTGTCACGTTCTCAACTCTATCTACTCAATTTAGAAACTGGAGGGCAGTACCCAAGCCAACTGTTTGAAAAATTAAAAGATTAGTTGTCAGTGTCAGTGTAGTCATCATATAATATAGATATATTCAAGCGCTTTCGAATTTTAGTGTTTTCCAAGGATCCCTTTCGTTATGCTCTCGGATCAGAAATCCAGAGAGATGATTGTGCATTGTATCCAGTTAACGAGCGTGAGTAATGGGTAATTAGTTCTGAAAAACTTCATCAGTGTCGCATTTTGTAACGGACAGGTATTTGGAGTAGTCGTCGATACAGAGAGAATTATGAAAATTCTATTCGTAGGTTTTGTTTCTGGTGTTTTTATGTTGATAAACAGTACGTATCACGCTTATATTTCAATTCCCTTCGACACTTTCATTGAATAGCTCTTGTTTTAGAAACATTTTTTCAAAAAAGCGTTAATTAAGTATCTTAAACAATGCGGTAAGAGCTCGACATTCTGCTCCATATTTTATTTTATAGCTTTCAAACTTATCGCGTAGTGAAGTTCGAGCTGAATTTCTCTTAAGGCTTAATTAAAAAACTATCACCATTTCAGTTTCAGAATACCATGTGACCGATGGTCAGTATTTAGCTAATACGACAAGATATTTCGTACCAATCAAGTTCGATACTATAAACCGTGGTTTGTGGAACGCCACAGATTGCTTAACCAATCTTCTCAATTGCTGGGAAATTGTCAAGTTTGTTTACTATTTATTTATAATTTTATAGATAATTACGAGACAAACAAGATTTGTTCTTATCATGTGAATTTATAGACTTATTACAGTAGATCATATTTTACTTCTGTAACGAGATTATTTGGTTTTCTTTATTCTTGCAGACCTGATATATTATGTTCGTATGGTAGGTACAAGACAACCATATGCGGCTTTTGGAAGGACAATTGCCACGATTTCTTCGGAAGGATGGACAGTAAGTGCGTTTAATTCAAAGGTTTTATAAGCATAAAACCTTTGAACTCATGTTTGGACAGTTCCTCTAGCCGTTTGAACGCTTATTGACACATGAGTTTTTCACATAAAAAACTCTGCCATCTCTCTGTCAACTCTGTCAAAACTCATAATGGTTGTTTTTTCCAGATCCGTCTGGAGCAGACTATACCTTATTCGAAGGTTTTTGCCAAAGCGATGGTTATCAAACATGGACCAAGTAAAAATAGCTTCAAGTGTGCTTATCATTCAGGCTTCATAATGTCAGTATTATTAATTAAAATCATTAATTAGCTTTGTTTATTGCATCTTGGTATATAAGACAAGAATATTGACAGGAATACGAATGCCACATGGGCTAACAAATAAGATAACTTTATTTTTGTTTGAATAAAAGTAGTCTTTATGTGAATAAAAACAACACGTTGTATTAATTTGATTTTGATTTAAGGATAAAATTGGTATCAATCTTTTTAAGACAACATTGATTTTATGAAGAAGTTTGCGGAATCTGTTTGAAAGTCGCCGCGGCCCTGGAACGTANAGCCTGCCAGGGTTGCGGAATTTGTTCGAAAGAGTCACCGCGGCCCTGGAACGTAAAGGGCTTTAGTAGGAACACGGATGGGTTTTAGTCAGTAAGAGTCTGACACTCCCTTCCGCTCCACCCTGAGGGAGACGCCTTTTTTTTTTTTAATAAGGATGGGAAATCATCAAATGACTCAAGGGCGTGTCAGACTCTTACTGACTAAAACCCATCCGTGTTCCTTCTAAAGCCCTTTGCGTTCCAGGGCCGCGGTGACTCTTTCGAACAAATTCCGCAACCCTGGCAGGCTCTGGCCCTAGCGGGCCCCGTCTTCTATGCTGACATCTCTTTGAGGCGCGCGTGAAACACAACGCGCCATCGACCCGGGCCTGGTGGTGATCGGACAGCGAGCCACCCAATGCTCGCCGTCCGCAGGCCCGCGCCTACGGTGGCCGGGGATCGCCCTGCGACTCCCGACGCCCGGGGCGTCTTCTCCTGTAGCGGCGGTTGGGGCGAAGGCCTTGCCTTTCCCTCGCGCGGCCCGCCTCCTCCTTCGCTAGCATTACTGCTTCGCAGAAGGAGGTGACCGCTTCCCAAGCCTCTTCGCTCCGGACCATGGATTCAACCAAGGCCGGACGCGAGAGGTCGCCGCCGCCGATCGCCTCGATGAGGACACGGCGGTGCTCCGCCCAAGCAGGGCAGACCTCCACCGTATGCTCCACCGTGTCCTCCGGGCGATCCTCACAGTGCTGACACCCGGGCGTGTCCTCCCGCTTAATCCGAAACAGGTACCTCCCGAAGCAGCCGTGTCCGGTGAGTACCGGCGTCAGGCGGAAGGTGAGGACGCCGTGGCGCCTCTCCAGCCACTCCTCAAAGAGGGGCCTTACCGCCGCAATAGTGGCGTGCCCAAGAGGGAGACGCCTGGAAGGAGTCATTTGATGATTTCCCACACATAAAAAAATAAATAATAAGTAGCAACCTAGGTTTTCACTTTTACAATTTGTATGATATTTCGTGAACAAAACGAGGTAATGAGGACTAGGTATGTTTCAAATATCAGCCTTAGTGACGGGAAAGCACTAAGACCGCTAAGTTTTTTCTTTATAAGATTAATTCTATGCTGTTGCCATGGCTTGCTCTACGCTTTGGTGAAACTGTAAGTATAGTTAGCAATTGTTTCTAAATAAGTAAATAATGTACTCATCATACCCATATACTTTGAATAGGGTTTTTACAAAGGTCCAGTAGCTCAGTTTTTTCAGTTCGGCACGGATGGTTCGGATTTAGGACCACATTCGTGACATTTTTCTAAAAGGGTAAAGTCAATTGGTTGACGGCATGCATACATAGAACATGGCTTATGGCTAAAACAAGGGATGACCCCAATCACGCGAACCGCACGTTTTTAAAAGTTCCTGTGGGACTGGTTCATTATGTATGTGTAAATACATTGTTCTGCACAGACTGACGCAGCTGTCATTCCAGCTCAGTAGACTTTTACGAGTAAACTTTGAACAAAATACCAGTAACCAGTTAAGTTAAAGTAGAAAATATCAGTTGCAATTTGCACTAAAAAGGGTGAACTGAATCAAATAAATGAATAAATGTTTATAGCTCCAGTTTTGAAAACCTCCTTATAACCCGCAAACAGTGTGTTCCGTACTCTCGATTGTCTTGCTTCCGCCGTTTTATGCACAGCCACTAAGAGGCCAAATATTTTCGCGGAAATGTATTTGTCTACAGTTCTGACAACAATCAAAGCAAAGTAGGTGTATTTATTTATTAGTGTATGTACTCAGATATTAAGTATTTTGTAGTGAATGACCTGAAAGTGGAACTGATTTTACGTAGCATGTGAGTTCTGAGTTTGATGCCATGACTGTAAGTGTACCTACGCCTCTATGTCGTTGGATAAATCCTTCACCTATTCAGTTCTGGGGAAAAGCCGCGCAGGCGCGGTCACGTAATGTGTAGACTTCCGATGGCTTCACGTAGTGTTTGTTACTGATCATAACCAATTAGGTATTAACTAATGTAAACGTACTTATTTACTTTCGTAATGTTTATGAGCAACTAATGCTTGGGTGGGGTAAGCAGGAATGTAGGGTACAGTGATTACAAAAAATAATACCGTAGCAAAACCTTATAATTAAAAGGCTTTATGAAATTGGCGTTTTCTTGAGGTTATCGTGATGTCCAGTTACTTGGTTGTAGTGATCAGATACAGAGTTATACTCACTCATTGTAAAATTCAGCTGCATCAAATTATATGGAGGTGGATTTATTTATTTATTTATCTAAAACACATATGTGCAACGGGCGGCCTAATCGCATTCTGTGATCTCTTGTGGATCAATTAGAGAAGAAGGTAAGTACATATCAATAGGATTTTTGTTCTATTTAAACACTGTTTAATGGAAAAATTAATTGGAATAAGAACATTTAGCCTTAAACTTAATGTGGTGAAACACATTAAGTTTAAGGCTAAATGTTCTTATTCCAATTCATAATTACTTTAGAATCACATTAGCCTTAAAGAGTGAGCTTAATCTGTATTATTGCTGATAAAAAACTCAGAGGCACAGTTCTATAACAATGGACAATCAAAATGCTTGCTTCTTGACTAAGCATGATTTATTGCCATTTTTTTCCCCATGATAGCGTTAAAAGTACTGATTATTTATATATTAAAGTTTAGATTGACCCTTGAGCGATCAATTAACAAGTGCCCTGAGTCAGAAATAAATGGATACGCTGTCCTGGCAGGGTAAATCCTTAAACTGTCTAATTCATATTTCCAAACTGGTATTATAAATTCGAATGTAACTTACTGTATTTCTGTTTGTGTTTGATGAATTTTATAATAGAGATAGATTGGATCTTAGAGCAAGGCGTAGGATTTTATCCTGGGAGTACCTACCTATGTTCTCTTATCATAATTTCCGACTATCTCGCGGGTAAATCCGCAAACAGAAACTAGTACATTATTTATTACTAAAACAAAAGGCGGTATTAGGACACACTTCAGCAGAAATGGAGAGATTGTCATGTATCTTTGAAGTGCATCCATTATCGAACATTGTGTTCACGTTGTGTGTACACAGGCCATTTGATATTAACTTGAAAGTATCGGTTCACGACTGGTAAACTAACATTATCATACCTGTCCAAGTAACAAAATTTGGTACTATATAAGTCCTGAGAACGTTTTAGAACGTGCTAATTAGCGTCCATGATTAGTACTATAAAATAAACAACCCCAAATAGGCCCGAGTTTTATCACTGATTTATTCTATAAACATAAAGGCTCTCACGGTGACAAATCAGCTCTATAGGTAAAATATAAAAGTGTCGACAACGCTTACAACTTAAATGCTCTTTAATCTTATAGGCCCAAAACGCTCTGTTAAAAATCTTTATAGTCCTAGCAGTCACAATGGTTTCAATTAAAAGCCTACTATATCACTGTTTGGTTATAGAAGCTTTTGTTGCTTGATAGCAAGTACCTAGGTATATAGTGAAATGAAGTTTAGTAAATCCTATTGCTAGAAAATACTCAATTTTTCAATGTTTTCACAATTTCCACATATATTTTCTTGGATATCTACAATCGGCCATCGTTGGACGAATATTTAACTGTATCCACATCGTGAGTTCCTGTATAGGCTAATAAAAACACGAACTAACCTAACTTGTAATAAACCAATAAATTGCCTTATACCATTCATCCCAAAAAGAGAAACCGAAAGCGAAAGTGCTCAATTGCTGTAAGTCATCAAGTTTACTCCTGTAATTACATAACTGCTACCTTGCTTAATAGAAATTTTCCGACAATTCTCTTTGGTATTGGTAACACTAGAAAAAATTTAACATTTTGGTAAAGGCATAATAACACTGCAATGGCCTATGCCATTGTGGGTTCCTAATCCTCTTTTGCCTTTAACTGAAACATTACTAAGGAGCAATTATGACAACTAAAATGTACTTGATAATACAACTGTCAATGACCTATATCGAAACATTTTGCAAAGAAGTGCCGTAGAACAGGTGATCTCAGCTGTTAGGCCATCTCAATGGAATAAATCTTAATGCTAACATCTCGAGATCTTATCCGGCAGTTAGCAACCAAATAAAGGACTTGGAGTTTCATGTAGATATTATAAATTGACATGAACTGAGAGCAAAGTTGTTGGAAAGATACTGGCTTCAGAATGCAGAGCGGATTATAGTTAGATCAAATTGTACGTTACAATTAGCAGTACCTTGTGAAAAGAAATATTTTTAGCTCGTACTAATGAGGAGATGTCGAAAACCAAATTGTTGAGTGTAATTTTAGATTTTGAAATATGTTGTGTAAATAAAGTAAGTTGGTAAACTTGCTTAATATTATGTATTTATGAAAAGCGTTAATAAGTAGAGATGAAAATAGACTTATGGTTCGTAATCAGTGTTAAATGTTGGTTTATTCGACGACGACGTGTGCCACCGTGGTGAGACGTGGGCATTAATGGAGGATCGATACCTAGAACGAGCTCGTCCATCATGCCGCGCGCGCCATCATGTCAAGTCAATTAAGAATCAGGACCACATTTACACACAGGTAAACTCAACATTTCCTTAATAATAGGCCGTGGTTTCATTGAATTATTTATTTACTTCGAGTGACCTTTCTCATTCCTTTTGTATTAGGTTGACCAACATTGCTTTGACGTCTCCGGTCCTTAAGTCGGTGTTAATTATTTGAGTTGGAATAAAAGCAATTACTTTGATTGTGGCTGAAATATCTGATTACAATCAAAGTATACTACGGTCTTGTCTTCTGTAAAAACTTGTACCGTTATTAAGACTTTTAGCACTGTGATTTTTTATTTGTGATGTTTTTGATTGACCACAAAGTAATATACGAAAATTTACGAAGTAATTAATATGATAAACGAAGTTTAACGTACTATATCATAATTTGAATTATAATATATTTTAGAATATTTAGAATACCTACAACTACTAAAAGATTAAGTGGTAGTCAGCAGATTAAACTTATCCAGATCCATTAACTATTTTTAACCGTTATACTTATATTCTCGCGATATTTACCTACTGTATACGTAAATTAAATTCAGATTGTAGTTGAGACTGGTTTTCTAAACTGTGTTATATGTAATAATAATATGATAGTTAGAAGAGATTTATTATAAACTGTTGCAAGCTTTTTAGTAACGATATTTTTTAATTCGGCCTCAATCAATCAAAGTTTTTGCCCATGACCCATTTATTTAGTGATGGGTTTATTCAGTGTTCAGTTATTTTAACGGGGAATACTTGGACGCTTTAATTTTACCAACAAGCTAAATCACAAGCTTTCAAAGGTAACATAAGTAAGTAACTACGTACAAACGTAGACGAGTAAAGTTTCAGCAATTACATTCTATTAACAGTTTGTTCATTAAAATCAAGTTTTCATAAACTGTTTCTATTTACCATTGTTCTAGTTTACAATCAAACGAAAGTCGCTCTCCTTGACTTTATTTAAGTCGTTGGTGGTCTGGAGCTTTGTTTTAATAGTCTATTCTATTTAAGCAATTTACTGCAATTTAGCAGAATGGGTCATAGGTCAGGCAGATGCAACGTATGGATCATGGGGAAAACACATGTGGGACAAGCAATGATTGTGTGAATGTCAATCAAGGCAATATAGTCTAGATTAACGTAGACTTATTTATAAATAAATAAAATATCGAAGGTTGATTTTGTAAAAAAATGTCGATAGAAGGCTGTTAAATAAATAATTTAACTAGAAATTGACTATCATTAATTTGAGTATAAGTATATTTAAAAAATCTAGAGAATCGGTTTCATCACTTATAGAGTTTCAATTAAACGAGTCGCATCATCTCTTTGTCTCAACAAGTCGCGGAACTAGACTCGTCGCAGCAGCGTCGCTCACCTTCACACGCTCGTGTCATTACAAACTTGATTTCATACAGCTCATCAAAATTGGCTAACAAGTGCCTCTATAGGTTGGCCCAACGCGCCAATCGTTGGAATGCTGTTCATTTGGTAAATAACAAATGACGTTCTTCAGGAATGGACTGTCTTGTTTGTCGCCAACGGTGTGAAGAGGCACCACTAAATGTTTTGCACCAATATTGCACCCACACATGTACCGCTTGTACCGAGCTCTCAATTACCCGTCTGGACCACGTGACATTGACATAAATCAGATAGTTGTATAACAATCAAAATGCTCCATTAACTATGATTACATAGAGCGCTCGAACAACCTCAGACATTCTCCGAGTGCCCACTAGTACAAACTAGGTATTGTATTGTCTTATGAATGAGGCATCATTTTGTTATAATCAATATCAACCATTTGAATGATCGCTGCTTCATGTGGGTACAATTTATTTGTTAGTGTGATCGGTCATTCGAAATTTTTCTTTATGTTAATCAGTATTCAACATCCAATTCGTGGCATATTTTAATGTAATGGCTGGTGCTCTTGGCTTCACAACAAAAGCTTTGGCGTAGCTTTTATTGAATAGTTAAAGTAAATGTGAAGAACCTTTGGTATGGTATTCTGTTCTAAAACATTGATTAGGTACCATAAATATTCAAAAATATCTAACTCAAAATATTCTCGTTAGTTAAACAAAATGATTGTAGGTAATAAAGCAGTGACAATCAATAAATTAATCAAGATTTGCATTTAACACATCGATCTAAACCTTGAAATTGCTTCCTGAGACGTGGTCGACTCGACGATCATTTTATGGTCATCTTAAAATTGTATTGTATCACATTGTCTCGATACTTGCGTCAATGCAGAACCAGTTTATCAAGTTATTGTGAGAATATCTAAGATTAGGTTTCATTTTTTGCACTCAACGTTTTATTTATTAAGGTAAACCTAAAGCGGGCCCGAACAAGAACTAAGCTTAGCTTAAGTACGTAGTGAGGACATTGTACGTATTGAAGTGTCGACCACTAGCACACTTCAATATTAAATAAAAATGTCGTACTAAGGTAACTCTTGGTCGTCAACCTGCTTCAGTATCAAAACGCATAGCTAAGTTTGAGACGGTCGGCCTGCGCTGGCGCAGTCACGAGCGCTCAGTGTGACCAATGGATCCGTCGTGGTGACAATTTCGAACGAACCGATCGTCTGTGACCGATTGCACCTGATCAGAAATAATAACTCTGATGACGACATTGTTTGAAGCGCTGAAAGCGATGTATAATCAGCGCTTGAAGCGCAACTCGCGTAAAAGCCATTAATTACGAACGACACGAAATGTCACTTTACATTGTATGGGGTGCCGCGTCTTATGATCGGTCGGGGACCCCAAGCATTAAATAGGTAAGGTTAATTCTAATTTATGGTGGTATGTATGTAATTTATAGAAACCACTTTTAATAAAACAAAAGAACATTAGGTACTTTTATGTGCGCTGAATAAAAAAAACAAAAATAGTTTTTAGATTCATATTAATTCAAAATAAAACAGATCTTTAAGTGTCATAGCTTTTCGCAATGGACATTCATGAATCTTTTTTAATATTCATGAATGTACTTATGTAATAAAAATGATGCTAGAAACTGTTATAGTTAGGTACAATAAGAGACTAACTTGACTATTCAAAAGTGCAGTAATGGTTTAATTGAAATAAATGCTTTGAGTTTAAGACCAGAATGTGTATCATGCTGACAACACTGTGAATGATGCGAAAGTGTGATGAATAAGTGAAAACCCAAGGGCTTCTTTTATCAATGATATCATTTTATGGTACACAGGGGCTGCTAATCCAGATTACAACTGCAATTAAGGTAATTGCTGGCTTTTCCTAACGTCACAACTTTTTATCTTTACTATTGTGTGCTACGAGTAAGTACACGTGGTTTCATAAAGAAGTCTACTCTCGAGCGAAATGGAATGAATATTGCATAGCGCGGATATTATTCCTACAGGATCTTATTTGAAAGGCTTCCTCGCGTAAGATTGGCATCTTGAGTGTAGGTACTATTTTTACATTTGAAGGAAGTGCTAGTATTTCAAATACCTTTTTTCAAAAGAAGTGCTACTCTTTCAAACTACACATATCTTAAAATGTAAGAATCAGTATTTTTGTGAAAATTGAGAACACGCTTAACAGAATATACCTGATAATTATTAGGTATTTTGCGTCAAAAGTGTTTTTAGTTGAAAACGTCTGATACCTCAATCAGATTACAAAAACATACTTAATCTAAGTATCAGACATTTACAATCAACTGTAGGACACTGCAGATCTTCAATTAAAGCGGCATCCCTACACTCAATGTCGTAGCAAACCGTATCGGATAAGGTGGTCAATGTCAAGTAATGCAATAAGTCAACACTAAGCAAAGAGTCGCCAGTTCCCCACGTACTGCAGAGTGCAATGAAGCCTTGGCTTCTGTCTAGGTCAATCCCTTTGTTATGTTGTTCCAACTCAACCATTGATAACACGACTTCAGCTGGTAGCATAACTTTGAATTTGCTCCAGAAAGATTTTATCTTCAGTGTTACATAATGTTTCGAACACAAAACATCCGGGGCATTTAATTACATCTTGGAAGATATAAATAAAATATTTAAAGTACCTACTGGCTATAATATGCACGATGCATTACAGGTTTATTTAATTTTTTGTATGATTTTCCTCAGTGCAAGGTAAATAAAATGTTGATGAGATTATTGAATGCATACTAAACATATACATTTTAATAGCCATCCCAGAACATTACAATATTTGAAAACATTAATAGCTAAGTAGTTTGCGAAACTGTCAATAACTTTCAGTTTAATTGAATGATGTTTTATTTATTACTTAATAAAGCAAAGTTTAAACGAAAACATAAGTAGATGTTACTTATAAATTCACTATCAAACAATAAACATCTGCTATCAACTTATCAGTTTCATGAAAGAACAATTATTATGCAGATAAACAAGACGAAAAGCCGCCACTACATATTATCTTGTATTTATGCATAACGCAAAATAGGTTGAGTTACAATAGGATTAATATTTATACAATAATTTACGGCAGTTAAGATTTCCACGAGATGCAATCAAGTTGCATAGAATGATAGAACAATGCTTTAGTACGTCGATTAGTGATTACAGCAAAGAAGCGTGGTTCAGGTTGATACAGATTTTTGTTGCTAAGAAATACTCGTACTAGGACGTTCAGAAGACTAATGTTCTGAACGAATCCCTTCTATTTCCACAGTTTCTTGTTTGATGAAATGAAGACTAGAAAATACCATCAAAATAGCTAGCATAGACGGTGAGAAACATTTAAAATAAAGGCAGAATAAATTACATTGCAATGTCAGAAATATTTGGAAATGTTGGCACGTTATCAAAGTAAGAGAAATCGCAGGGACACGCACCTCTGCCCTGTTGAAACAGTGGCTATTACTGGGTACGTAAACTTTTCCGCTACTTATTCCGAAAGGTAAAAAAAAAAGGTCGCAGTGAAGTAATTAACGATTAGTAGGTTATCGTCGCCTTGAGTGCTGCTTGTTGATTTCAATAGCCTTCTGTTTTTTTGACAAAACAGCAATATATCGATGATATTGATAGGTTTTTGTTGCACCACGACACGAAACTAAAACCTTTATAAAGCCTATACGTTGTAAAAAAATAATGTTTAAGGGCTACCAAATATTTGGAATCCAGACCTGTTCAAAGAAATTACCAGACATATTTATTTGCATAACATATCATTTAAGTTTTCTTTAGCCCATTGAAGGATCTAAGAAACTAGGTATTTGATTCTGAGCACGTCTTGTGCTGGCATTGCGCTACAGTATGCCGACCATGCTTCAATGTTACCGCACACTATAAACAAAGCTCCTTCTACACGGAGATTAGCTTCGGGAAATAATCGGCCACGTTACGTCGACGGCCTACTATCTGAGGAAAAGTCGCCCACCTCGGGAACTGATGATAAATTGTGCTACATTAGCACTTCATCAACGGGACTTGTATTTCTGAACGAGTTATATAAGTGCATCGTCTATAAGATGACAGTTGGGTCGCCTAAATTAGTAGTTTACGAAGATTTTGGTGGAAATGTCAGCAATCTTCATTTTCTAATATACTGTTCTTCATTTTCTAAGTAATTATTCTAAAGCTTTAGTTATTAGTTTTGAAAAAAGTATTCTTAAATTCAGCTGAATCTTTAGGTTGAGGTAAGTCATCTACACGTTTTATGCAATGATGGTAAACAAAGTGAAGAGATACATAGATATCTATGTTTGTTTACTACGACAAAACAGTTACTGTACAAGTGTTACTATCTCCCTCAATGTCAAGGCCCTTGTCGATAAAACTGCTCCAATTGTCACAATTGGGTTTAATGTGAGGGGATCTTACTACAAGTAGGAGTGGGTCTCTTTTTTTGTATCAACAGAAAAACAATAACATAATAAATTAAAACTCTAATTTACGTATAAATACACTTACAGATCAAAAGTAATATACACGTTGTGTCAGTTCAAAAATAATATGGCATTATCCGAATAATCATTTAAGATATTTTTAGGCAAAATGTGTTTTTACCAAACAAATGTGATATTTTATCAATAAAATACATAGGTGCAGTTTAGAAGACGTAAGTAGTGTGAATACTGAATGTTTTTCATTTTAAAACAAAACATGCATCTGTTCCCAGTTTTCCAGTCTCACGCAAGTCGAGTGGCGAGTCCGAACGAGGCATGAGGCACATCAACCAGCGACAGTCAACTGGGTTTTATATTGTTTGCAGGGTACCTACAGGTCAGCAAACTGTCGTTCAGCACTAATTAAGATTTTATCTGGCTTACAGCTGCATGGGGCTTCACATATGTTCTAATGGTTGCCAATCTCTGTGCGTTTTATGATTTATCACGAAAGCGAATAAACTACTATGTTGTTTTTGTTTTTGCACCCTTATTTTGCAGAGCCAAGATTATTGTTGTTCTACTTCAGTAATTGGTTTTTAAGGTTCTCTTAATTAAACATTCTGCATAACAAACACCTTGTTTCCCTTATTGCTATGATAGCTGTCTGTTTAATTAAGGTCGAGATTGAGGGATGAGTCTGTTAGTTGTAATACTAACCATTAATTAAAACGACCGTAGAAGCCAAAAGCTATTGTTTTAAAAATTAATCGAGTTTATGAGAACTGACCGCGGCAGCAATGTTATATTTTGAAGGTCATTGGTGTTCTTATTATAACGCTCACCGTTATAACTAAATGTGTTAGTGGCATGCGAGTTTATGTCTACTAGCTATTGTGCGTAAATCTGTTAACAGGTTATGTATAATATAGATACGCGTTAATGGAAAGCAGTGAAAAACTACGTCAATCCATTATTAAAATATTAAGCTAAATCGTCTATCGTACTCTTCTTACGAGTAGGTAAATTTGTATTATGTCGCATACGGCATGTAAATTTTTATAAAACTCGGGAGTTGTAGGATATAAGTTAAAGGTACTGTTATATTCCTTAATTCTTAGGAATTTTGTGAAAGCAATGCTATATTCCTAAAATATTTATTTTAAAATATGTAAAATGGCACCTAAATCTTACCCTAACTTTATAAGGTCATGCATAATTCCTTAACCGTGATAGCCAAATGCTCTCGTTTCCGTTGGCCGGCCAAGCGAAACCGCCGCCAATTCTAGTCTACAGCAGACCGTTAAACTTATTTTGACCTTACTATCGTGACATAAAAGAAATAAAATTAACATACATTTCTATGGCAACGAAGAACCCAACACTATTACAAGTAATGGTTCGACACTCACAGTTTATTAGGAAATCAAAAATGTTTTATTTGATTGAATAACGTCCTATTTTAGCTCGCCTAACGATGTTTATACGGCATACATTTATAATTCCCACGCGTAAAACCGTCTTGAATAAATTAGAAAAGTAGATTTACAGTTTTGGTCTATTGCTTTAAAGTTAATGCGGGCTAGAATTCTGTAGATTCATCTACAGAATTCTCCGCATCCGATCAAGGCCACACCAAACAAAGTTAAGACAAAACTTGTAGTGTGCTAATCTGCAAATTAAAATGAAATTACCCTCTTTTTGTAAGTGCATGGATGCAAATATTCGATCAAGTTTCGACTTTTGCTATGGACATGCTAGACTACATGAAGTATGATGAAGTGGCACCACCTGCACCGATAGGCAAAAATTAATGTTCAACAGACTTGTAATGAGAGAAAAGCTTTCAACAAAAGTGATAGTAGGAAGAAACTTTATCTGAAAATATACGAAACCTCTTACTTCAGATTATTAAATCTCTTAATTAGAGACATCTACCGAAAGTTGTCTAGGTGCTTCAATGCCTTGCAACCTTATTGTTCATTTGCGAAACAGACTGTCGATGTGGGAAATAGAATATTGCATTCATATTGGATTACCGCAGACAAGAGTGTCAAGGTGTAACGTGATGCAGCGAGTGAGGTCTGATGATAAACCTGTCAGGCCAGTCGCACGCGCCAGTTGCTACGTCAACACAGAGGTTCAGGTCTGCCAGAAACGCGTGACGTCACAGACCTTGAGAGTACATTCACTTAGCTAAATCCTTCCGAAGCCAAGCATACCCGGACGTACATACATATAGTTGTAGGTATTATAATAATGGCGATAGTGATCAATCGTGACGTGACTTTAGTTCGTGTTGTGAAATGTATGTGAATGTAGTTTTTGGTTCACGATTTGACATTAGAACGGTTTGCTGTTATCTTTTCATCGGATAATTATATGTACTCGTATGCGACTAGCACGTGTAGCCGGGAGGTTGAAAGTGCAGGAACCATGCGAGAGGTACCACGATCGGTGGTCGCAGAGGGTGTAAATGGGTTATGCTGCATCTACTGCTACATGTAATCCCGAAATATGTTAAAGTCTAGAGAGTTTCGTGTTTAATAACAAGTCTTTAGTAATCGCAAGTTACAAGGTTGTGCTACAGAATATTAAATAGCAACCGTCATTAAAGCCCTCATGCAAGAGACATAATCACATTATCATTCAGACTTAGTTCCTCTTTGTTATTGTATTGCTAGCCGCTAGGCAAACTGATGCCCTCATCGCTTATTATCTCGCCAGCTCGCTTGTTTACATTTTTCGACAACATTCGTATTGGAAATGTTTTAGATGCAAATTAATCATAAATTGTTTAACCATGTTTTGATGATTAGGCTGCATTTACTGATTATTGTATATATGCGGATACTTGAAATAAACAGCGTACCTACTTGGAATAAAAAAAAACACCTAAAACCATGTTAGTTGCTAATTATTTCCTTTATTAGGTGCATGGTTAGCATATTATAATGCAAGCCTGCCTTGTTGTTTCCTTAAAGTCAGGCTAGCCCCACAGCCGAAGCTAATAAAGTCAATTTATGTATGGGCACGGACCCAATTAGTTTCTGATACACTAAGGACATTGACGCGTCTCTTAATACAGACAATCTTTGAGCTTCGATCAATTTGATCGTCTCTTTTTGAAATAACGTCCGATCTGATCGGCGTTTGTGGATACGATTTCACTTTAAATTGTCAAACAAGTTTAGTAAAGTTCTGCCAACAATGTCGGTTTAGAAAGGAATAGGGCGCGTGCACACGCGCGGCAGGCATTAGAAAGTGGCCGAGGATCTCACCTGCTCCGCATGAGTTCTTCCAGAAGTCGCAAAACTTGCTGCACGCACACATCTCGATGTACGTCACTTCGCACTAGTGCCAATGTATTTTTAAACTTCACTTGTACAGTTTCGCAATCCTTCAGCCGGTGCGCATTCACACGATCGCGTTAATGTGGACAGCTGAGAAAAACTTTATTCGTGTTATAGTAAACAGCGGCGGCGTAAACATGTCAGCTAGCGGCTCAGAAGCGCGCCGGTGTACCGTTGGAGCGGAGAGAGCGAGCGCGCTCGGTCGGGGCCGCGGCGGACATGCTGAGTTGAGCGCGACGTGCGGCCGGTGCGGGCGCCCTCGTACTACTGCCGCGCCAGTGCACGCGCCCGCAGCCTCGCCACCGCCAGTCGCCGGCAACCACTCCACTCGGATATAATATAAAACCGAGGAAATGCACAGATTTCGCGAGCAATGATGTGATTATTAGTGCTGATTGACGGAATCGACTCGACGAAACCAAAGGCGCTGAAAAACGAGAAACACCTTGCGACTACAGATTATTTACAATAGTCATTTCCGTACGTAAGCCAGTTACTAATTTGTCGTACAAATTATTTCTGTATCAGTTGACCCATGCTCCACCACAGTTTCATTTTCTTATCACAAGAAGTCGAGATTTGAAATAAAACATTTTTAGCGCGTTTTATTTTAGGTGTCGGTATATTAGATATAGTGAATGTAAACAAGTAATAACATAAATTACGAGACATAAAATCTTGTCCGAATATTGTCGTACAAAAGAGTTCAACGCTCTACGAATGTCTACGGCCGTACGTGCGCCCGGAAGCGTGATCACAATGCCTAATATAGGCACAGTACAGTATTGAATATTGGACTTTTACTTAAACATTCTTCTCATATATTTATTTAATAATACCTTCAACATGTAATAATGTTCGAATCAAAAATGCCGTGAAAATGGGGAAATGAAAACAAAATGCTGGTACGGAACTGTCGTCACATTTCAGCTTTGATAAATAAAACAATGTAAAAACCATTTTTTATATTATTCTCGGTGCCGGCAGATACTCTCTACTACCTTCAAAAGAAACTAGTTTCTACTACAATAACCTGGTTCTCCTAACCCCTAGACCCACTTTTCTTTGCCACACGGATCCGTACATCTTGGCCTCTCCCGGTTTTTGTGTCTCGGTCTAGAACTGATCATGGCGTGCACTCCTTCGCAACTTTACGTTCAAATCCTTTAAAAGGAGAAGAAATGACTAACTTAATGAGTTAATCGGGCATAATTTCTGACTTCAAAACATTTAACTATTATATTTCTAAACTAGAGAGGTAAAGTTGTTTGAAAAATAAAATCGAATAATATGTTTGTTAAAGGATCTTTGATTCAATTACGAAAACACATTCTCATTGGTTAATTTCCAGAATAAATACAGGGTTTATATACGACAGGCCATGGGAGTGAAGCCACGGGAAACAGCTGGTTTTTTATACATTGTTATCTTTCCTTTTAGAACCGATCTGAGTAATCTGTTCGGATATAACATAATGTTATTAAACTATTCTTATCGTTTAGAAACATGTATCCATTGTGTGTTATTCTCACGAGTACACGTGTACTTTCTGCTGTTTTCTTGAGCAGAAATTATCTGCCCTCTAAAGCAATATAGAAGCATGGTCTTACTACATATTAAATTAATAATCAATATGGGAGGAAGATTATTTTAACCGGTGTTTTATGATTGCTTTGGAAATTCAACAATTCACGTCATCGGATTTTGCGACGAATTCTGACGATCTGACAATATGGTGTATAAATGTCTCATCACCAAAACCAAAATAAGAGTAATACGGAAATGACAAAAATTTAAATTGTGTGGGCATAATATCATACCATGCATATACGCATCAATTGCATAGTAGTTGTGGTTTTTGAAAAACTCAATTGACAATGAGCTAGCTACATTTTTCATAGGGTACAAAAAGATTTGCAACTCTCTTGCCAATTGGGTTTTTCAAATACACAGAATTTTCTATTGCCATGGTTTGCATACAAATCGCTGTTTATTCTATCGCAATGGTACACAATGTCCAGTATAGCATGCAACGCATATTAGACCGTAGCGTGAATCGTATAGCAGATCCGTAGCATACCACGCGTAGCCGATCTTATATTGTAACGCGTAGCAGACCCGTAGCGTACTACGTGTAGCCGAACGTATCATGTATCGCGTGGCGTAGCCGATCGTAGCTAGTATCGCGTAGAGGACCTGTAGCGTATTATGCGTAACCGATCGTAGCGACTCTCACGTAGCAAATCCGTAGCCTACTACGCTTAGCCGATTGTAGCATGTATCGCGTAGCTGACCCGTAGCGTACTACGTGTAGCCGAACGTAGCGTGTCTCGCGTAGCAGGTCCGTAGCGAGTCTCACGTAGCAGTTCCGTAGCGTACTACGCTTATTCAATCGTAGCAAGTATCACGTAGCGTACTACGCGTGACAAAACGCGCAACCCGGAGCACAGAAGCTAATCACTCAACCTGTACGTCATTAGTGCCGTCATGGGTCTGAGCGACGTACCAACCAGGTGGCATCAGCTTGTGATTGTTTACCAACACTGTGATGGTCCATTCATTGCGGATGACTGTACTATGTGTGGGATGAAAACAGATGATACATATCTACTGACTTTTTCCTAATCAACAGTTCCTAAAAAATGTTTTTCACCAATACTGATTCATGGTACTGTAAACTTTCGTGTATGACGATGTTATTGTTCTATCGGTTAGTTTTTGTTACTACTTATAAAAAGGACCGTCGAAGTAGAAAAAATAATACAACGAAATTTTAAATGCGACGTTAATAAGATAAGTAACAAAGTATATCCTTACTAACACACAATATTTCACGCTAAACATATCACGGAAGAACCAACTTCACTAATTTGTATTTAATAGCATCACATAAAGCCTAAATCAAAAGACTTCCTTATTTTTTACATTTAATAACTAACTCTGACATAATCAACGTATTAATCTTCGTGGATACAAACGAAAAAAAGATAAATATGTATTACACGACAGTATGAGTCAGTTCACACTATGTTAGTAATATAGTGGAGTTGAATGTATGTGATTTTGTATGACCTATGTTTAAGTAGTAATTACCAGCATTTAGAACTCAGTTAATGTAAGCAATTGACCCCAGTCTGTGGCCAAGCCTCTGATTTGCCTGCTTTCAAAACTTTTTTTGCTACAGTGAATACATATTATTACGAGTCTGTACTGTTTCACTACAAGCCAAAAGCCTGCCTACCATCTAACGATATTTTCCCGGTCCCACCTAGTCCATCACAAATCATTCTTGGAGTCTGTCAACGATCTATAGCATGAAGTAATCCGGGATTTAAGTTCACAAGTCGAATCGCAGTGATTGGTTAACCAAAATACCTTCGAACATTCATAATCACAGGTTAAACAAGAAAGCCATTTAATGAAACCGAGCATAGTTTTCCTTTCATTTTTTCATCAAAATTCATTAATACAACAAAGGTTTCCTGGGAAACTCTTTCAAAAGACGGGTACAGATTATGATAAAGTATTAGAGATTCACGTGTCAGAAGTTGTGAGGCTTCGCGGGTATTAAACGTCTTCACTATGCTAAACGATTTTCTTCTAAATTAACTTAGGACAGCCCGTCATGCACGTTTCTTTACGAAAGACTTTTGATGTCTTAATTGAAGCGACAAAAGTCTATAAAGACGGTTTAAATCTAATTAATTGTATTAAGAAAATACTCATACATTTTTTCGATCTACTTATCCCAAGTTTCTCGAACGAAGCTCGTCGCAAAATTAGTTTGACAGTTCGTCACACACAATTTGTCAGCTAAACAACGAGTTAGCTATCATTGTTGTATGGGTTTTCTATAGCCGTGGTTAAACTCGTATTAACTAAAAGGAACAGCTACAGAAGTAACACTGATTTAGGGACCATGCGATTCATATTTCATGTTAGGCTTAAAGACACAAATATGATACACATAAATATAAAAATTCATATAAGCTAGTAGGTAATAATTATATTTACAAAGAAAACTCTAAATGAATCGTGTGAATAACACATTTGTCAACACTGAACATTTGTAGTTTACTAATCCGAGGGCCCCACGCCACAAAATCACTGGGGGATTTGCTTGATTTAATTAACAGATACTAACCACACATTTAATGTGCGCACTAAATCATATTAGCAAGTTATAGAATATTCAAAATGTCGTGGGTAAGCCAACGTATGTGTTTTGTGTCGATAGTGAAGGCCACTCCGTCTCTTATAGAAGTCAGGAAGTGTTCTCTGATGACGTAGTGTTTTACGAGTGCCTCGCAACAGACGGCTTTAAAACTGCTAATAAATCTGATAAATATAGCTAATGAATGAATGAGTTTACATCGTTATCCCTCGGTAATATGTATTATACTAGCTAGTACATAATCCTTAGTTATTTTCTATACACACTTCAGTTATAGTCTAACTCTATACATCGGCTGATCTATAAGGAAATTGGCAAAATAATAATTGATAAACGGCATCATAAAAAGGCTAGTAAATACTCAAACAAAAGGTATAAAAGATAGTAAGTCAGGACTTTGTCTTGCCAACCTATAACGGATGAGGGCAATTTCTTAAATAGAGACACTAGGTTTTATGTTTTCTATTTTATAGCTGAATAATATTTCGTTCGTAGTCTTTTGAAATTGGATCAAATGGAAACGGTATAAATGCAAGAGATATACTCTTGTATTTATTTTAACGATTTGTGTTACAGATAGGAACCGACTTTGTTTAATTAGAATTTTATTCAACTACTTAGTATACTCGTTTGCATTGATACAATGTTGAATCTTCGCAGACTGAACGTATGTTTTATTCAAATATTCTATTTATCGGTAGAATGTCGTGAATGAAACCAGTTACGACTATGGAACTGTGTCTGTAATTGGAATAACACTCCGTCCTACGCATTATCTTTAGCAGCAACACAACATGCTTAACTAAAAGAAAAAAATAATCGCTCGCCCTACCAAGGTCAAGTAATTATGGTCATTAATAAAAAAATACTTTACACTTAATTTGTAAAGTCTGACAAGATAGGAACCCGTTTTTGGAAGGTTAACAAACTTTTATTATCGATATAGCCCTTTTTTACCCATATCAAATTAAATCCATGATACCTAAATATGTCACTGCAATAGGTAGGTATGTTAAAGAAGAAATTTCAAGAGCTCAGGCCTCAGCGACCACCTTGGTTGGCTTGACGATAACCTTTCGATACAGAGGTTCATTGTCGTCATATTAAATGTTGTGTACTACAATCGAACTGATATCTAGAAAGCCGGAGACAACCCCAGCTTCGGAGATAAGCCCGCTTTATCAAGAATGTGGGAAGAGACAATAATAGTCGACTGACTAATATTTGTGTATATTGTAAATATGTGAGTACCATGTCCCTTACTAGCAAACTTAATTTTATCTCTGCTGGTATTGCTTTGTTGTACCTATAGTATATAAGTGTGTGCTGTATATTAGTGTAATGTTGGATGCATTGTGCTCACATAATATAATCAATTGATCAATGTACCTATGTATACAAAATATTGTAAAACTTATATTTGAAAAGAGTAACTATGGAGTTTCTTGTCCGTTCTTCTCCATAAGAATCTACTTTTTGCGAATGGACAACTAGAGTCACTTATATTTTAATTTTAAACTGTAAATTTGACGTTTAAAAGTGCCTTTTAATGGTCTAGTTGAAATAAATGAATTGACTTTGACTTTGACTTTGTGTAAGTAATTTGTCCCCACGAGCTTATTGGATGTCAAAGCACCCGCTGAGTGTAAAGTCTGGTTAAATGGGTTCCTAGGTGTTAAAAATGTTTGTGTAAAAAAACGTTTATAATAAGTCCAATTATTTAGTTTGCAAACATAAGGCTATGAAGACTAGTGCGCTCTGAAATAATATCGTTAATAACCGCCGTTTACAAGACGCTCGTCGTTCTAAAAGAATCTATTGGTGTTTATACCTACTTCGTAGTAGGGAGTAGTAGTAGTAGTTTAGATTATTTTGCATCGAACAGGCGGAACAGTGCGAATACAGGAAGCAAAGGAATGTTGGTGTTCTATTAGCGTTCGATTTCGCTTCCTACCTGAAGTTTGAATAAAGCCTCGATGACATAACGCCAGTCACTACACGCTACGAACAACGCAAATGACATGTTCGATCGACGTTTGATGCGGCGCGTACGCACAACCTAATAATCGGCGACAAAAGTTGCTGATCAACACTTTTTACAAGCTTTTATTTAATTTCACCTGTCCCGGTGTCTGTCTGTCTGTCTGTCTGTAATCAAATTCTGCCAATTATTTTTTTTACTCTAATTAATTATTAATACTATAGCCAAATCCGTTTTTTTTTTTAATTTAACATTATACGAGTACCAAGGTCTTGAATATTTTCCTACATAAGTCAGGTTACTACTGTACCTAACTAACATGTCTCTCGATTTGCGACAGATCCTACACGATTTGTTAAAACGCAGCTTTACAATTTACTCATAAGTATCTGCGTTTATATTTGAAGTTTCAATGAAACCAACAATGTAAACAGGATATACATTTTATAGCTATGAAAATAAATAACACGTTATTTAGTTATTTTAAACGGACTTTGATGAAACATTTATTTTGTTTTTGAAGCCGATTCATATAACCTGTGATTTTAACTTGATTTCCTGCAATCCAGCTCTTTTTACACTGTATTATTCACTTCTGATATTTGCAATAAACAGTGATGTATATGTTATTAGTAAATAATAAAAGAACAAACAAGTTATGGTTTTAAGATACCATGGATATTACAAGTAGAAGTATCTGTATTCTTTTGTTTTATTAATTTTAACCCGTTTCATTTTACCTATAAAACTTTTATGCTTTGTGTTTTTAATATGCTCCGGACTACTGACGGACGATCTATTTTATAAAATTTTTAATTTATAAACAGCGAATGATCCGTAACAGCGTAACAAGAACTGAGCTATAAAGAAAGCTCTTTTTGTTAAAAATGCAGTCCAACATAGTGGAGAACAGGCTAAGCAGATTGAATACAATAAGGAAGACAATAAGTAAGAGCCAGTATTTGTCGACAACAACTATACAACGTGTAACAGAATAAACGCAATACCTCTGAAGGGGTCATTGTTCTCATCATTATGAACAACTTTTACTACGGGACAATCCCTGAAATCGCGAAAAAGAAATCAGCTGTTCAGTACATTTATGTGCGCATAACTCTACAAAAATGTACTGAACAGCTGACTTTTTCGCGATTTCGGTTATAGTTCCATAGTAAAAGTTGTTCATAATGATGAGAACAATGACCCCTTTAGAGGTATTGCGTTTATTCTGTTACACGTTGTATAACCTCCTCCATCTCCCGTGTATATGTTTGCAGGTGATACTTTTTCAATAACAACAAAAACACAGCTACTTATAGACAAATGACATCATACATAATGGTCCGTTAATTGAGTTGCCCACCTGACAATATTGGAGCAGAAAATTGATACGTTAGGTCAACTGTTTACATAAATAAGGTGTAGTTTTGAAATAACAAGTACAACGGCAGTAACCTTTACTCATTAGGTAACTTTCCTCGGAGGATATCGCCAGAACCAAGCAACTGGGAAGTCGGTGTACAGCTAAGGTACCAACGAACGTCAGGAAGGACTTATTTTGCAATTACACGGTCTTATTCTACGTCTTCAAGACGCAAGCGATTGAAAAAAATAAAAAAAAACAAACCACAACCATTTCCTGTCATTGAACAGAAAGCGGTAAAAGATAGAGTCAATTTAGATACTGATTTTCCTCAAAAAGTAAAAATGATATCATCTTTCTAATTACGTGTGCATAATTAAATTATTTCTAACAATAGCCGGGGAGGTTTTTCCTTAGTATTGATTTTGATTCGCGTTGATAACGTTTCTCATTGTCCTGATATTTAAGCTCATTAATTAATAATCACGGAGTCTGACGTTTGAGCGTTTTTGTTACGTCTTTCATGGATGAATAGAACACCTACCTACGTCACCCATGTGTCATAGTTTTAATGAATTATTCGTTAGTTTTGTGTAAGATCTGTGACACTATTGGCACTGATAGTGTATTGTCTGGTATCGGCAAAAGATTCAGAGTCAAGAGCGTCGTTAAAATTCACGGTAAACGTTGAAGAAATGAGTGAGATCATTAACTTGTATACTTTTAGAAAGAGCCTCCACAAGATCGACAGGCGTACTTACGAAGTCAGCTCCTTCCTTGCTGACTGGCTTTATAGTAAACTAGTCTACTCAATAACTTACTATTATCGTATAGCTCGCGCCACTGACAAAAAATTGGCCTTCACATTCACAACTCGACTTGCTGATACGATTTTTTCCAGATGTGATGTTCTAGTTGAGTTAATGACTCGATGCAAAGGGCAACATCATAGTTGTAGGATCTAGTACATACCTAGCTGGCAGACGTGGAAGTGAGGGTTGGCAGCCATGGCCCCACCACGGATACTGTCCTGACTATCCGACCTGCGTCGCCAAGTCGCATCACTTACCTGAAACAAGTAAATAAAAACATGATTAATAAACCGAATTCTTGATAAGTTAAGTTAGTGTGACACCTAGAGAGTAAAGTATTGTGCTATATTCCAAAGTGGGAACTAACTAGTCGTACCTACCTAGTAAGCGCAATCTATGTAGATTGCGTTTGAGCGTTGACATTGACCGTTGAGATCGATACATTTTGGAGCATGGCAACCGGATTATGTTTATCGATCGAGAAATCTGGAAGCTTTCTTAATTGTTTACTAAGACATTCATTTGTTTTTTTTTTGCCAGAAGTGACGTTTTACCTAAGATGCATTGGTCGCATTTTTCGAGATACACACCCGTTTGTGTTGGTTTTAAAACTGCTTTCAAAAACATACATAGCAGAAAGAAACAGTGATAAAAATTTGCCGCCGTCTTAAATTTCTACACGAAGAAGCCTTCAAGAGGTCCTTGACTGTCTGGACCGCACAGGGGAGCGATTTTTACTCACTCAGCACTGAGACACGCGGTCGTCCCACAAAAATATATCAGGATATTTATAGTCAAACTCTTTTAACGTTCAAACAAGTGGCTGTTTATTCACTTCATTGAGATTCATAACACGTTTTGCATGCTGTAATATTATTGTTCCCTTCAATCCATCATATGAGCATAAATCAATCATGAACACACGATGGTTCGTCCTCTTATAAAAGGATCTTTAAGCACAAATTAAAACATGTTGTCGTCTTTTACATCGTTTCGGGATATGTTAGTAATACTCACCTGTTAGAGAATCCATAATTATATTCTTTTGAGGAATCTGACTTAGTTCTAAAACAACGTTGTTTTCACACAATATCGTTCAAAAATAACACGCTCAGGTTTTTTTCAACTTGTATTTTTGTAAGACTCACTTTTAAACTAAAAAACTACAATTTTGACCTTCCTCATCAAAGATAGAAACCGAAATGATTGTTGTTTAGACTCTAAGCTGTGCGGATTACATAATAAATGTAATAATAATAGCGCCCATTCAGGAATTCTCAACAATTCTTTCGCTTGATAAGCTGCATTTATGTATTAGGGTACTCAGATCTAGTACGTTTTTCCTCGCGTTGTCTTGAGTTTGCTAATAACAAAGAAAGGCACGTAAAAAAGGGAAAAACCTAAAGGAAAACATACAATATATTATTGCCTATGTTCCCTAAACAATTAGGCCTAGTATTGTTTGCCTGCTTAGTGCGTACGATACGCTAAGCTATCGATTTCCAGTATAAGTTGGCCTCTCATTGTACGAAAAGCCTAGGCATACTATGCGAGGTGAGATTAAACTGGTTTTGTACAGCATGATATGTCATGTGCCATCGTATGTATAGTGAAAATGTGAAGGTATAGTGTTACATTTCCACAGTTTAATTAATATCATGTAATAGAGGTGCCTGTTGCGACTAATCGTTCACAATTTCATTCTCAAGACTGCCCCTGAGTAATTCCTTATGCTAATAAATTACTTCAATAAACGCCTCTGATGTCGCTATATACATGAATATCTACTGGACCTATACCATAATAACGATTTGACCCAGCCTGGCCCTTGCTGTCCTCCCGAAATGACGCCGCTAAGCCGAGGTCCGTACCCCACAGGGGGTGCCCCTAGCGAGCGGTCATTTAGTTTAACTTAGTTAGTTAGCCCGGGCTGGGGGCCTTAAGTTCATTTGAGGCACCACAAGGCAGTCCGGTTAAGCAGTAGTAAGCCTTAGTGTGCTGAACTGCGAGTGGTTTAGCGTCCAAAAAAAAGGGGCTAAACAGGCTAACCTCATAACCCTACGACTACTAATTATAAACGTGAAAATTCGTGGGAAAGGATGTTTGATGTCTACACTTTCACGCAAAAACTACTGAACGGATTTTGTCGAAACTTTACAGTAATATTGTTGAATCAGAATAAAACACATACTATAATTTATAAAGACAATGGGGGAAGGACTCATTTCATTCTGCGGGCTTAGCCGCGGGGAGCAGCTAGTACTAACGATAGACTTAAAGCGAGAAATACAAAAGATATCTATATTTCGACGGATTTTTTTGAAACTGAACAGGAAAATATTTTAACTCCCTTGGCCGGAAAACGAGAAGGCCCAGCAAGAATTGTATTTATATGTCCCAAATAGGTAGGTAATACTTAAACATCATTCCGTAGGTTTGTGTCTCCTACACAAGGTTGACATGAAAAGCGAAGAGATAGGAAATAACACCTGACCGATATTCTAGTGTTCGATAACAATTACGAATAATGTGTAATGAACTAATGATAGCATGTCTTCAACATAATAATGGTGGCGTAATCACCTAACGTTAGCCTTTTGTTTTATATACCAGTCAATTATGTCATAAATAAGCTGTGTTAGGAGGACCGGAGGACGCAGTATTCTTTGAATCGTGATGTAATGTTTTACAATAGTTTCTAGTGACGTGTCACTCGTAAAATGTACGTTTGATTGAAAAACATAGTGTGATTTCAAGATTTTTAATTGGTATTTAAGTACGTAGTTACGTCATGACTTGAAGATGCACGTAACATTTTTGTTATCATGCTCGCATCATATCAGCTACTAGGCACTCTGTTAGTAAGTAGGTAGTAAAGTAGCCCAACTTAGTGTTACTAGAAAACATACTAAAATTGTTTAGGATTTAAATTGTTCCGAGCAGGCTTTGTTACATGTCTACTGCAATGTGACAGATAATTGGTAGGAAACAGATAAGTGGCAGAAACCAGAATATTCCGGGATTTTCTGATTTCAATTGGATGACTATAATTTTATTGTCCAAAACATTCTGAATTAAATCACAAAAGTTACTACAGCTGCAAATTATTTTTGTCCTAACACTTATCTGCCACATTGCAGTAGGCATCTAACAAAGACTGCTCGGAACTTAATAACCCCATAGTATTTTAGTTTAGATAAAATTAAACCAAAATGCTATGGGGCTACAAACACAATTTGTATCATACAAAATATGAATATAGTATCCAATTCAAATAAATATTATGTACAAAACGAGAATTATAATTATGGTAAAATTTAACGTTACGTTATTATAACTTTGGAAGATGGCAGGGCAAGCTTGACACATATCGACAGGATTGGTGCACACTTGCCCAAATCCGGGAGGAATGAAAGGAGGAAAGGGAGGCCTTTGCCCTGCAGTGGGGCGAAACAGGATGAATTTTAGAAAAACAAAGGATTTCTATACAACGAGGAACAGAATAAACGCAAAAGGGGTCATTGTACTCATCATCTGTGCGCATAACTCGACAAAATGTACTGAACAGCAGATTTTTTTTATGCGATTTCGGTTTTGGTCCCATAATAAAAGTTGTTCATAATGATGAGGACAATGACCCCTTAAGATGTATTGCGTTTACTCTGTTACACGTTGTATAAGTAAAGCACTATAGGTTCGATACCCAATCAACATTTCTGAGCCCTCAGTTCGATCCCGAACTTTGCTAAATGATAAGGAATTTTATGCAATTAATAGCTATTCAGAATTAATCTGAGGTCCTCTGTAACGGAGCACTAGTAATGTAAAATGACAGAAACTAATTGGAAACTATTAAAAACAATATTTTTCCTCTGCTAATGAAATTCATGAAGACAGTTAAGTGACGGAGTAAATTAATTTAACGTTTTAGTATCTGGCTACTGTTTTTTTTTTCATAATTAAATACAATCAGTCAAACAAGGTTTTTCCATTTAACGATTAAGGATAAATAGAGTCTAGTAATTAGGTAGACTATTGTGAGGCTTAATGCCTGTTTGTAAATCATAACCACAAAACGAATTAAATCGCACCTAACTTGTTTTGTAACAAACTGCCCGACTAACAATATACCACCTCTAGAGACTAAACACACTTATTCGAAATCTAGCTCCTAGCGCATCACTTTTAGGCTCGCAATTACGTGAAATGGGTTTATTTGCACTACTGTGGGAAACTGTGGTGGCCAGAAGCCTACAGAAATCAAACAAGTGCAACAAAAACAAACCGCGAGCCGTATCTCACAATTTTTTTTTTGCAGTTTGTTGAAAAACGTCGTTTGATACTCGTGGGCCATTAGACTCCCGATTACATAGCGCCGATACCGACTCGGCTGCAATGACATAGTTTGCCCACTTAAATGATAAAAAAATCTTGATATATAAATAACTCCTATCGTGGATCCTATTTTTGTTTGTGGTACGTAGATACCCAATGACTGCTGTGATGCCATAATACCTAGAAAGAACAATACACATGCAGCAGGATCTGCGAATAAAATACAAATACCTTTCTAAATACGACTGTTCGAAGAAATTATCGAGATCATAGAAGAAAAACCCAAGCCATAAAGTATCCATTGTAAGTATGTAGTATCCACGAGTATCTCCACATGGTGTTTTCGCGTAGTTTCCTAGTAACAGCCCGAATACCTACCAGCTAACGGGGAATGTTGTTTATTTATAAAGTCGGGTTAGACCGATGCGTTCAACTGGCCGACTGCAAACGAAAACCTTGACTCACTCTCTAAATAGATAGTTTGTAGATAGTTGAACTCATAAACTTATAGAAGTATCGTATCTGGTAGATATTAGTGTCGAGTTCAATAATACCTGCGTTCTTAAAGCTTTGAAGTGAGTTTGATATTTCATGGAATAAAAATATAACAGCTATTTATCTTAATAGGTCCTAGGTTTGTATTAATAGGTCCTTGTAAGTGCTCGTTGCTACTAGGTCAAGAGTATTCTAATCTAGATTGATAAAATGAGTGCCCTTAATAGAATTAGTTGCATTAAAACTGGTTTAAAAATACAGACTGATTTCTGTGGTAGGCGAATGAAGCTTCTTATTCTGAAGTGGGCGATTAAGACGTTTTTCAATTAGATAGTTAAGTGAAAATGACGTGTTCTCTGCGTTTACCAATCGTTCTGAAAAATCACAGAATAAATGATACCTAACGTCTATGGAAAACGCTCGTGCGAATGAGGCCTATCTCCAATCAACGTATCGTACTCTAATAGATACAATTATTTAGATTAATAGCTATTTCTCATAGGCAATGAAATAAAAATTAAAATGTAATCAAGAGCCATTAAGATAGCATGGTCATGATACGTCGATGCCTCAGAAATGATCATAGTTTTATCTTTGATACGGTATAAGTAGGTAAAGGGATGTTCACTGATCAAATGCACTTGATACTATTATATAATAGGCAATGATAACCCCTATGTTGTGCATCTAAGTTAAATAAACATCAGACATTTTCAATTGAACTATGCTTAGCAGATATTGTAGGTTAAGAAATATCATGTTGTCTGGTCTTAATATAGTAAGTATTGTGAGAGACGAAGAGAGTGAGTAAAAATGCGAGAACTAACAAAAGGCAGGTTAAATAGGTAGAACATGTTACCAGAGTAAGTAAGTACCTACATAAGATTTCGAACAATGGAGGTTTTCCTAAAATTCTGTTCCATTTGACTCTAAAGGTAACATTCATTTGAAACCTAATCAAACTATCAGAAAATAACATTGCCTAATCCGTTTATGTCCCTCCATTTTTTAAATTGCTATGCACTCACTGTACCTTTTATTTACGAAAGCAAAGTTAGCTGGCGAGCGCGATAGAAATTCAATCCGCTTTGTTTGAGCAGACATTTTTCAATTAAAAGCACTGCTACTGCGATGGATATTGCTTGACCCGCCATCACGGGCACGGCTCGCATCGCCCGCTCACAAAGGAATAAATTAAATCGCCTCGCTAGGGAACTGAACTGTCAACTGACAATAACTTGTATTGAAATCCTACTATTGGAAATCGAAATTGGTTATAACGGAGAAAGAAAGAAAATTAGTTATTGTTGTGCACTAAATAAATATGTCCGCACACAACTAAATCAAACAACAGCTTTACTATCTACGTAAAGGCCTTTTTTTTTAATAGATGGGAAATCATCAAATTACTTCTTCCGATCTGGGCGGAGCAAAATGGAGTATCAGACTCTTACTGACTAAAACCCATCCTTGTTCCTTCTGTGTTCCAGGGCCGCGGTAACTCTTTCGAACGAATTCCGCAACCCAAGCAGGACATACTTACATACAGGTACTTACCGGACACGGCTGTTGCGGGAGATACCTGTTTCGGATTAAGCGGGAGGACACGCCCGGAGGACACGGTGGAGCATACGCTGGAGGTCTGCCCTGCTTGGCCTGAGCACCGCCGTGTCCTCGTCGAGGCGATTGGCGGCGGTGACCTCTCGCGTCCGGACCTGGTTGAATCCATGGTCCGGAGCGAGGAGGCTTGGAAAGCTGTTACCTCCTTCTGCAAAGCAGTAATGATAGCGAAGGAGGAGGCGGGCCGGGCGGGGGAAAGGCAAGGCCTTCGCCCCAACCGCCGCTACAAGAGAAGACGCCCCAGGCGTCGGGAGTCGCAGGGCGATCCCCGGTCACCGTAGGCGCGGGCCTGCGGACGGCGAGCGTTGGGTGGCTCGCTGTCCGATCACCATCAGGCCCGGGTCGATGGCGCGTTGTGTTTCACGCGCGCCTCAAAACAATATCAGCATAGAAGACGGGGCCCGCTAGGGCCAAAGCCTGCCAGGGTTGCGGAATTTGTTCGAAGGAGTCACCGCGGCCCTGGCACGTAAAGGGCTTTAGAAGGAAAACGGATGGGTTTTAGTCAGTAAGAGTCTGACACGCCAAGAAGTCATTTGATGATTTCCAATCCTTAAACAAAAGCAGGACATATAGGTCGTCTCGTCTACTACGGTAAATTAGTGTTAATATTTCTTCTAATTTTGAAGGTAATTTTCGGAAAATTGTATGAGTCATTGAACCGAAACTGTCACGTAGTTGCGGTCGGAAGTATCAAAAGAAAACAGAGCGGTCTTTGTCCTTTACTATTCCAATTTACCGGCCACAACAAAATAAATGGTTGGTAGAAATTCATTGTTTGAATTATAGATTCCATAAATGTGTGACAAACGCCAGGTGCTGAGATACTTCAACGAGAACTTGCTTATTATTTATCAAAATTGCTTTAATTTTGTTTGTTGTATATACTAAGTATGGTAATATCGACGTATGATTGAAATGGTCTGAGGAAGCACCATGTGCATAATAAATAAGATTTGATATTTTCTATAAAATTAGAGAAGCGATAGTCACACAAAATGTATACGTAATTCGAACCAGAATGAGAAAAACTGTGCAAATAACTTCAATTCGATTCCGGAAAATCTTTAGCAGTCGTATTTCTGCATAATGTTTACAAATGTCCGATTTTCCGGACCCAACAGAAACGGTTTTGATTTTGTGATAAGAATTTTTACATAACCGAAAAATACAAAAAATCCTTTTGAAACTTGTGAAAGAAAATTTGGTATGATAAGAAATAAAAGGTAATTTTCGTGTGGCATAAGAAGAAACTCGTTAGCTGGGCGAGGATTGATTGGAGTCAACCCTCGCAACTCACCCCTGGCGTCGGGGGTGACGTACTGCCCTGAATAGCCTCGGAGGGTTCACTTGAGGCTTTCGTCCTTTAATACTACAACAATTACTTTTAATAGAAGGGAAATTATTGGGTTGACGTTGTGCAAGCCGAAGTGAACTGCCGGTCGACTACGTAAAATTTCGTTGTATAAACTTAAGTGAAGTGATCATGAACTGTGCTGTCAATCCTTAGTACCTACGTGGAATGACAGCTCACTTTACCTTAATTATGACGGTGAGATGTTTAGGGAATAGCACTACTGTTGTGTTAGTTACTGGCATTATCTTTTGCTTTAAAAATCATTAAACATTCTCAATGATTGGAACTAAATGCTTTAAAAGTACGTACCAATATACAGACACCAAGTACCCAATTTAGCACTTTATTATGTTTTTAAGTCAACATTCACAGATAAAATCGACGACACCCACTCAACCGACAGAATTTTCATTACAAACAGATGAAAATGAAGATGGCGGCGCGGAAATGAAAAATACCTACCCAAGACGTTTTACCAACCGACTGCACAAACGACTAATGACAAACTTGACAATCTGTAGGAGTAATGACGAAAGAGACATAAACACACATGATTATCTATGCATCATCATCGTAACTTATTGTCTAAGTCTGAACGAGTTATTGTCACTTGAGTAATTCCAGAAATCAATCGTAAATTAACGAGTTACCATCGCTATTAGGATTTAAGAGTTCCACAATCCCACCAAAAACCAAGAGCTTTGATTGCACTTGACTTGACACTCAGTGGTTCCCTGGTAGGTAATGATAACAAGTCGTTAATTCTACTTTGACTTACTGGTTGTCAGTGTATAGAATTAACAAGGTATTCTATACAATGACTGAATGCCTTGCCGGTAACATAGGTATGTATTTCACCTACATAAAACGATCACAAGGTGAGTCCAGTCAAATATATTTGCGAGTGGTTAACAGACAAAAACACCAAAGCAATTAAAACAAAGTATCCAATTTAAATTAAGAGTGAGACGTTTGCTGCCATTCTTTATTTAAGGTTGTACGGGCGAACAGGAGCAGCAGACGGATTAATGTGAATCCGCGCACATGGCTGCGGCTTCCTGCGAACCTCCCAAAGCAGGACCTTTTCTAAAATTATCCCGGCGCCCAATCGATACAACCTCACTTCCCTTTGCCGTCTAGACAGACATATGCATACCTACACGCTAATGCTACACTTTTCACGCCATCTACAAGTAATTGTGTGAAATTAACGCAACAGACTGTACACTCGTTCCGTGTTTACATACCCGTACAATATTTTCTCGTGCGATAGCGTGATATATAGCCTAATTGTGCCCCAATTTTGGAGAGATAAAAGACAGTAAACAAAACACGTTCCATAGTATTAAGTATGATTATTGATTAACTTTATAATTACTGAACGAACTGTGTTATGTTAACTTTTACTAAGTGCAAAGAAGCGTAGCTGTTTATATACGAACAAATTGTTAAAACAGTTAGTTGCGGGTTCTTACCGTTGATTCGTCTGTCAGACAGAGTGTCCTCCTCGTCCCACCAGGGCTGGTCTAGAATTCTGCGCGTCGGCGGACGGTCGAAATTCCCGAAATATTGAAACTCCATTTTGAACACTTATCGTCTATGTACACACTACTTTCTTTTGCGGAATTTCAATGACACAGACACTGTAGGCATACACAAACACCACGCCACTTTAAACGCTTATGCGATACTGATTTGTTATTAAGTCTTCGCGACCAGACACAAATGAGATAAACGGTTGACGCTGAATAATAACACATAGGGTCATTATTATTGACAATAGTACGGTAAGTCGCTCATTTGTCGCGGCGCGTCGTGCGTTCGTGATCGCGCTCGCCTCGGCGTTGTTCTGCGGAGGGATTCTGTTTGTTCCCGACGTGTGAACAGCCGTCAGTAAACACTACTGCCTGCCACTTGTTCAAATATAAGGCAAGGAGATGTGAGATTGCCTCTGTCGTCGCTATGTTTTATTGAACGTGAATACTTACTGCGTTTTTTATTAGATTTTCGGAAATAAATAATAATTGTACGAGTTAGATGTTTTAAGACCTGACTGACAGAGTTACACATTTTAATTGGGTGAGCGGTTATCTTATGTTAGCATAGATTACTCGACCTTAATTGTCTCATGAAAATCGGTCACGCTTCGCAAGAAATATGATAAGGGAAAATGGCTCCTTAAGTTGCATTTGGAAGTTCTAAATCTCTACCTATAGTTGGAATTGGTGTGCTGGTCATTGTTCCTAATGGTCTTTCTTCTTACGAGCTAGCTTTTTCCTGCGGCTTCATGGAACAGTACTTTCAGAGATTATCTTTTACATACACATAAACAAACAATCAATTTAACCTCTTATAATATATTTTAGATGGAATGAAATCATGTGGCCCAGGATATTAATTTATTTATTTATTGTACACCTCATAATAACTACAGGACAATCAAACATAAAATAAGTGTACAATGGGCGGTCTTATCGCACAAGGCAATCTCTTCCAGACAACCTTTGGATGGATTGAACGAAGGGAGATAGATTTAGGGCTGTCAGTGTACAAACGTTTTAAACAATACTAATTAGATATAATAATATAAAATACATAAATACAATACCAATTTATATACTAATAAATATCAAATATATAATTGAGACAGGAGCGGAAAAATTAAAGTGAAAGGTATTTATTTATTTATTATTTATTATATACTTTATTGTACACCTCATTACAAACATAGTAAAAACGTTTAAAAAAAAACAAGTGTACAATGGGCGGTCTTATCGCACAGGGCAATCTCTTACAGACAACCTTTGGATGGACTGAACGTAAGGTAATGCTCCTTCACCGTTCTTTTAAACGCTGGTAGCGTTTGGGCACGCCTTACTTCTATGGGTAATGCATTCCACAAACGAGCCTCTTGTATACTGAAAGATTTGTCAAAGAAGGAAGTGGAATGCATACGAATACTTAGTTTTAGATTCTCCGATAATCTCAAAGATCTAGAATGTGTGTCACAGAGGAACTGAATGCGTTCTATAAGATAGAAAGGAGTAGAAACACTGCATGCCATGCCTTCCAAACTTCCAATTGTGCTTACTGCTCACGAACTAACATTGGCTTAAACTGACAAGTCCTTTGACCATAACCGTCAGGTCACCTTATTGCAACTTACAATTAGGTACTGAGACATGGTACTTAATCATTCGTACATTCCTGGAGATAGGTTATGTAGGGGTAAGAATTAGGTTGTCCTCTAGTAATCTAACTTTTCCTATCTTACGACCAATTAAAACTTATGAGAAATCTACTCCGCTGTGGATATTAACATTATAGGTACTTTTCTGACTACACGTGATTTCTTTGATAACCCATTAACAATTCAAATCCCTCCTGCAATATGCAGCTAGAATTAGCGCAAGTCCTGAATATTCAGAATCGACATCTGAGATAGGAACTCTAGCTGCCTGAGAAAAATTGTTAGTAGATACTACTAGTACTTGCAAAAAATGTATTTCATTCAAATTTTCATTTTGACTTGAAGTTCTAATAAGACGTTGCTGGTTTTTACCCGGCTGTCCCAGAAGGAGGGTAATGTTTTTACCGTTCAGATTTTTTTATAGGGTTCCGAAGTAGGTTCACTCAGGTGTCTGTCTGTCTGTCCGCGAAAATTCACTGTGACAGCAGTGAATTTTCTCCGAATCTACTGGACCGATTATGTTGAAATTTGGTACATGTATGAACTTCTGTGACCCAAACACGAATGCATCAAGTAAATTATACATAAATTTTGAGCATGGGCGTCACTTTTGGGGGACAAATTAGAAAATTACAAAAAAAGTTTTCAAAGTGTGTCCTGTGACATATCAAATAAAAGGGCTTACTATGAGGGTATTTTTTTCATAATTTTAAAATTATTCAAGAAATTACGACAAAAAACTACCATTCCCCTTTATCTCCAAAACTACGCGCGAGTCTAAAATGTTGATTAAAAAAGTAGGTAACAGTTCTTTACCTAGCCGGAAAACCTATAAGAAGTCTGTAGTGTTAAAATAACGTAACAAAAATGAAATTCCTTCGGAACCCTTTGTACGCCAGCCCGACTCGCACTTGGCCAGTTTTCATTCTCAATTCTATTGTAATAAAAGATCAAGAACCTATCGTACTGAAAGTAAAGTAGAACAAACGTCAGAACTAAGTACTTACTGAAATTGATTACAGTTTACTGAAACGTTGGATATTTCAGTCTATTTGCGGAGCTATTGTGACGGGACACGCCACTTAACACTTAGAAGACGCATCGGCACTATTGACAGCATTATGCTAATAATATAAACATGTGCATGAACATTATGTTGACATACTCAATTTTATACTTAGGTTTAAGTAAGGCCTACCGACGTCGAAACAGTTTCAACTGCTGTAATCGAAACTAACTTTTAAAAAAGAGGTTAATAACATTGTTTCTTCATATAGGGTGGCCACACGAGGAATACAACTTTTTATTGCGATATTGTTAATTGTAAGTAGCTTATAGACAAATTATGTGAACATAATTTTTTTGGTACTACTAAATATTTTATTATTACTATTTTTTTTTTTAATAAGCAAGAATGTCTATACTCTATCCGTTAAGGTAGTTAACTAAAGGTAAACAATCTTGATGTGTCTTTTTACACAAATTCATATTAAACAAATAAACTACTTTTCAAACTTATGGTTCAATTGATTTAGTATTCGTTACTGTTGTATTTACTTTGGTTTTTACTTGCATTTTATTTTTAAACTGAGTTTTTAAGTAAAAAGTTACATCAAGATTGTTTACCTTTAGTTAACTACCTAAACGGATAGAGTATAGATATTTTCCATGCTTATTATTATATAGGGTTTCTGATTATGTGTGGTAAATAACATCTGACAAATCTTTACCTTTCTGCTGCCTAAAAATGCGACACCTTTTGGTCGTATTTTACATGAAATTTTCGCAACTTTTTTTTGGGTATCCCATGAACATAGAACAATATTCTGTTTTAAGTATTTAAAAACACCACAATACACAAGCCGCAACAGCCGTAAATCACCTAGGGATACACAACTACGCAATCAGACTCGTGTCTGACAGCCTTGCCGTGCTCAAAGCCCTAGAAAACAAACAAACTAACAGCAAATTAATCTCTGAGTGTCACCTCGCCCTGGAGAGTATATCGCTGTCCAACAGAATCACCCTTCAGTGGATCAAGGGGCACAGTGGATCCCTAGGCAATGACGCCGCAGACGAACTTGCAAAGAGAGGTTCCGAGATGGCAGTGCTAGGCCCGTACCCACTCCTTCCCCTACCTTTCTCACAGTTTCGTACATGGATTTGCCAGAGATCCACCGAACTGCATAACAACAAATGGTCAAGGGCTACAGACTGCAGGCAGTCAAAAATGGCTATGCCGAGTGTACACCCACGACTAACAAAACAACTACTCAGCCTAAGTAGAATTAACCTCAGAACAATAATAGGGACAATTACGGGCCATTGCCCCCTCAACAAACATCTTTTTAACATAGGCGCCACAGACAGCCCACTCTGCAGAGGCTGCTTTGATGCCGAAGAAACAGCCGCCCATGTCATCCTGGAATGCGAGGCCGTGGCTACCCAACGTGAACAAATCCTCGGAACGGTGAGGTCGCTCCGCGAAGCCTGTGAAGCTCCCAGGAAACTTCTGCGCTTCTGGGCGGAGCTAGGCTGGCTAACGTAGCCAGGACACCTACGTACAACGGACCGAATAAGAGTCTAAGTGCGGAAAATGGAGTCCCTACTCTACTCTACTCTACTCTAAACACCACAATACGTCCCTTTCGATAAATAACTCCATGGAAAAAACAGGACCTGTCCAATCTGTTGAATTTGGAGGTTAATTAGCGCTTTCGATTAATAGGTCGAAAAAGTTCGTCCCAAACTTCCATTTGTGTATATACGGCTTGTGGCGCGTCTCATTAGGACCAGTGCTCTTTCTTAGCTCTACACATTAATTTGATAACGTAAAAAATGGATTTTTTAAACGTTAGTGATCACCAGCCACAGTAACAGCAGCCCTTGCCATGTGGGCTCTTTAAAGAAGAATAATATTTTTTAAATTACTTCACCTAATTAGTCAGTCAGAGTGGATTAAGGGATCTTATGTAGATCAGTATAGGATGCTCTTCGTTCCAACGGTGTTTTATTTTAGCAAATCTTCCGTTCTTCGAAATTAACTATGGCCGCTACGCTTAACGTCCGTTTAGGGCCCTATAGTATTCTTGAAGGTGCATTTTTCTCGAATCAGTCGCGTTACAGCCGTTCTTCCTAAGTACACTCAACGTTAGAAGTGCCTGTGATGAGAAAATAATCACACAGATCAAATAAAAATTTTGTGAAGATACTTTTGTCGCCGACACATACCATATTATAATACATACCATATTGTCAACATTATTGCGTGTGTTGCAATTGCAATATTATTGTAAGTATAGTTGCGGCTTTAGTCAAACTGCCCGCCAACCGCTGCCCGCGTTGAAATAAAATGTGGAAACAGGACGCCGCCTGTTGGAGTCTCTGTTGACACGCGCCAGCGCATACTGCTCTTCATTCTTCTAGGAATCGATAAGTAACGCAAATAATACTTTGCGTTTTGACTGTACTGGACTGAAGGACGTAAAGCGACTAATCGTAAAATAGGAAAGCCAACGGCCGTAATGCGGTCGATCTCAAAAAAATGCATCTTCCAAATACAATAGGGCCATCAACGGACGTTACGCATAGCGGCCAAAGTGCGACTTGTCGTTTTAGAGTCTGCTTATGAACTTTGGATTAAATTACTGAAATTGGTACATTAGTCCTGACCTTAAAAGCTATCCAAAACAAAATCCCGACTCTCAACTAAAATCAGGATCCAAAAAACTGCAAAATTAACAATAAATTGAAATGGGGGGCGAAACAAAGTTGAATACATCCGATTTGACCACCCTATATTTTATTTGTTAGAAGTAGGTAAACTCTGGTAGTAGTCTGGTCGAGACTGATCAGAGAGCCAATTCTACTCATTTTTAACATTTTGCCCGCCAGTGTCACGTATACATGACAAGCAAGCGCGTGCCCTGTACGCCAAACGTCACAAATATGTGACAAAAAGTACGGAGAATTTCTGGCTTGGCGTCGGGGGCACGCCAATGCGTTCATGCTCTGGCGTTCAAAAGGTTAAGAAACGTTCGCATTCGCATCTCCGTCACAATCTGTTAAAAAAGCCTCAATTTCCATATATTATTGACAGTTTGCGACTGACATGCGAATGTGAAGTAGAAGTGGCACTCAGAATATTTGCATAAATTCTCTCCTGATAGAATGATACTATATTGGCGTTACAATAGGATGTGTCTAAGTTAAAAAAACGCGGGCGAAACCGCAGGTAGAGGCTAGTTTGTATGTTTACTGAAACAATTGCTTCAATAATAACTCTACTCGAAGTAACTTTTTAGCTGTTATAAGATTGTGCTTGATTTCGTACCGCTATTGTCTGCATTCTATTCTAAAAAGAACCGAGTTACCCGGACGGACTATTAATTTTCGTTGGTGTGTAACTTACCTACTTAGATTAAAGGTAAGTGTGTTTTACCTACACTTAGAATCGAGTTAAAACATGCATCACTTCGTTTGAAGATCAGTCATTTACAAGTAAATGGGGGTGTTAGTCATTGTTACCATTCATCACTGGGGTGACATTGTTATGCTAAAATTTTCATAGAATAACAACATTTTCTGAGTAACATGGATATTGTTGACCACCTTTATCAACCTTTCCTTGTTTGTAGAAGTGGTTCATTTAACCGAGCAACGAACAAGGAAATCATGTAAATAGCTGTCGAATAAAAATATACATACATGATGGAAGTTTATCTAAATGCAATTTTACAATTATTTACATGATGTACTATCATTTATAGTCATAATTAAGCTAAATACGTAGCAAGTATTTAAGTTACTGTTATCACTGATAAGAATGACGTTTTTTGTGGTTGTATTTAATCAATTAATTCCTCGTTAATAAATCAAAACGGGCAGCCACGTCACTGTGAGATGTTTTCGAAAGATTGTCACTTGTTTATAGATGATTAATTGTTTATAATTTGTATATAACCTCTAAATACGTATCTACGAGTTTATTCTTACTACCTACTATCTGAACTGTGGTTGCGCGATTAATACTGTACCTATACACATAATTAAAAAGATAATGGCACATAAATTAAAATAAAATGGTTTATAATACTTAAATTCATCTTAACGACTCGGATGACCGAATTAAAAAGATAACGTCTTTTGTATTGCTTTACGGCAGTAAAATTTAAACCTGTAGATAGTGGCAGCCATCTATAGATTTGAATTCCTACAAATATCTTCGAGTTACATAGTGTGAATTAAGCTGTATTTATAATACGGTAAAAAGGATTTAAATAATTGAAAAAGTTAATACCTAAAACCCAAAATAGATTATAATATTAATATTTATAATATTACGTTTATACATATTATAATATATATAAAATAGATAAAATTAAGAGCTTTGAAGGAATTATAGTAATCCTAATATTTTGACGCAAATGATTGATTAATACTTTACATTTATTTATTCTTAGTGTTTATTCGGAAATTAACAAAAGTTGTTCCACATTGAAGCTAGGCTTCGATAATATTTTATCAGCTACTAGATACTTAGTAAAGTTGATCTACCTTTAAGGTTAAACTCGGTTGGTTAAATTATACGTGGCTAAGGGCAACCAGTCCCAGAAACCTCAATAGCGTAATGGTGTCGAATAATTTACAGCATATGTTAAAAACTAAGTGTTCGAGGTCTTTTTCTACGTATTCGAATATTATAGGGGCCGCTATCGTTGTACTCATTTATTTTATTTTAGATGCATTTTTTTGTAATTAAGTGTCTACTTATTTTTAAACTATTTGCTAGAGCATGGTACCTATTTGGAACGTGAATGGGTTAAGTGGAAAATAAATAGATAAATGTTATCAAGAAGACAGGAAAAACTAATTAAGTTAGTCACTAATGTAATGAGTGTATGGATATTCATAATTGTTACTCAATTATAATTTTTGACCGTCTTTGATTTTCAAAAAAATAAATAAAAAAACAGTAAGAAAAAGCTTCAAAAAGCTTACAGAAAATATTGAATGAAGGAACACATTTCAAACTACTTAAAAGTAAATGTAACCTTAAAGTTGCTTGAATTTCGGAAATGTAGTTGAAATATCAGCAACGGGTAGTACGAGTATTTTTTCATATTCCTAAAGTTTATTAAAAAATCAAACATTTATTCCGATTTGAAGTGGTTTTATTTAAAGATGGTAATTTTTGTTGATGAATTCACGAACACGAAAATTAGTGACACTGATTTCCATGCGCTCTAATCATGCATTATTTGAAGCATCATAAAACAGTACTCACGATGGCATTCCTACAACCTCCATACATATTCATATTATTGAAGTCGCGGTACACTATCACACCGTTTATATCTCGCCGGCATCAACCTAGCGTTTGTTCGGTTTGTGTTTGACTACTGTAGTGGAGCTGTCATTATAAGTAACTTCGTAAAGTACTACAGTATCTCGCGACGGTCCTGCAAGTCAGCAGACTTGCGACCGTGTTTGGTTTCGCACAACTGACGAATTTTTGCGGACGGCCAACGCGACATGTTAAGTGCCTAATTCCATATTGATAAGCAATATAAACTGAAATTCGTGACAATGATGTCGTTTTGTTTTAAATTAGATACCAACCGGTTTTATTCGTTTTCAGAATGTTTAGTTTTTTTTTGCAACTTCCCTTTGGACATGAAATAGTTTAATTTTTAATAAGTAGTTGAATTTCGTTCGTGTTCACAATACGATACATTTTTCTTTAAGAAAATGTGTGAGAAAATCATAATTTTTTAGCTAAATGATAATGTGCTTACCAGCGTCTATTGCCTACAGATGTGAGCAACAAATCAACATCATGAAATGATCCTGCAGTCTAGAGAAATAACGAACAATCATACAAAATCAAATTATTAGTTTGCTACCCAACTGAAAAAACCTCTGTAGGTACCTACTTGATGAAGATGTTCTAGTCAGTTTATTTGGTTTAACAAACAAAACAAAAAAAATCAAGAAGTAATATTTTTATATATATATTTATGTGCTACGCCACGCTACGCCACGCTACGCCACGCTACGCCACAGCTACGCCGCTACGACATTATTTCATTGTAACGTTAAATCGCAAATTGGACAAATGACGCTAGTTTACCGATATTATTACGAACGTGTGCACAAAGTGTAATCAAACACCTAATGTTTAATAAAAACACCCTTATTGACTCCTCGTGACAAGTGTCATAAAGGTGTGAATAGAGTTCCGTATGCAATGTGCGAATTCTATCAGAATAGAGCCAACTGACTAAAATTTAACAAACTTGTCGTCATTTATTACTATTGATAATGCAAATATTATTATGTAGTTATAACTGCAAATTTGCGCAGTAGTTGTATAATTTATGAATCTTTAACACGTTGACATTTATATTAGTTAAAACATTGATTACTTTGCAAAATAGTCGTCATTTGAAACTTTGAAACTCTAAACTTTTGACATGCTATTCTGTTTTAAAAAAGTAGTATTATAAGTGAGAATGCGATAAAAGTCTCCACGACTATCATACGATATTTTATATCCGGTGTAAGTCAACTAAAAATGTTGCTAACAAAGAAAAAAATCGCCATATATTTTTTACAAATTAAAAATGTTATCGCAGTAAACACGATCATATGACTATCAACTCATGGCACAGTGTGTGCCATGTGTCTACATTATAAGATATGTCGGTATCATAAAAAAGATACATAAGTACCTAACTAAACTAGATTTCAGCAACCTCATTAAATCTAAGACATTTAATTGTTTTACATATTTACTTTACATTTTATCAGGGTACGTAAAGCGCAGTGGAATTATTTTTTGCGTCACATTATATGCTTAAGAATAAGCAAATATATAGCAGTATCAAAGTTTATAAGTATTTGATCTTAAATTCAACAATATACGTGATAAGTGAAACAATTCATGCAGATAAGTTATCTAGGTACGTTTAATTGTTGAGGAGGAAAATAGCTGCAGAGTGCCTGTATCTCTTGGCACTTATAGGTACCTACTTTCTCTACTATTTGCATCAAGTTCAAGTTTATTCAAATAATTATGATTATGTGCGTGCGCGTGCACTAGAGTCCTATTTAAAAAATACTTCAAAATACTCCTACTATATGAAACAGACGATTTACACGACTTTTCATTTAGAAAAACTGCTAAAATTCACGCATGTCAAGCCACATAGGTTAGTCTAAAATGAAAGCATTTAATTAGAAAACCTTTCTTTAAATATCCACAAGAGACACGAATCAAACATTGTACCTATACCTATTTAAAGGAAAAACATGTACGTAAACGCTAAAAGTAAGGCCGAATACACATTATCATACCGGTCACGCATGGCTGGGCAAATTCATGTTAAGGCTTCTAGCCAATCACGTAACATTGGCTCATTTACACCTGCACTGTGCATGACGAGAAAATGATATGGGACATACATTTGTGGACAATGTACCTCATTCAAAGTCAAAGTCAAAACATTTATTTTAAATAAATAATTTACAGGTATCTTTGAATTGTCAAAGTCAGTCAGTCAAAAACATGAAGCTATTAGCACGTTCCAAAGCGTAATGGAGAAGAAAGTGCAGGATACTCCATGCACACACTTTAAATCATTTTATGTTTTACAAAATCCTGGTTACATTATCCTTGTAGCTTCTATATAATTATGAGAATAATGTAAAGAAAGATAAATCCATTCTAAGTATCAAATATCAAAAATTAAAGTAAGCTAATGGCAGCTAAGAGATGACTCCACTGATGGCGCCCGGTCACGAACAGGACGCGCAGCACCAAGGTAACTGGTCAACTGATTGATCCGACACACGCGCCACCATCAGCGAGACATTCGAGTAAGCATGACACTGAACATGAACTGCCTCTGCTCTTTCATGTCAAACAAGGAAACTATCTATTAACATAATTGGCTCCATGGTACTCATATTTACAGAATTTGAAATAAAAAATGCTTCTACTTTATATAAAACTATGAATATCAATTTGTAAAGACAGAAAAAGAAAAGTGAATTCAAAAGATAATAACATAGGCGTATATAGCCCACCTCAGAATGATCGGGACCCCAGGATGTTTGGGGACCAATTCGAAATTCTAGGCTGGACACTCAGCCCGGGTGTCAACACTGTGAAGATCGCCCGGAGGACGCGATAGAAGTCTGCCCTGCTTGGGCGGAGCAGCGCCGTGTCCTCGTCGAGGCGATCGGCGGCGGCGACTCCTCGCGTCCTGCCCTGGTCCGGAGCGAGGAGGCTTGGGAAGCACCTCCTTCTGCAAAGCAGTAATGCTAGCGAAGGAAGGAGGAAGCGCGCCGCTACAGAAGAAGACGCCCCGGACGTCGGGAGTCGCAGGGCGCTCTTCGGCCACCGTAGACGTGGGCCTGCGGACGGCGAGCGTTGGGTGGCTCGCGGTCACAAAGAGATGTCAGCATAGGTAACGGGGCCCGCTAGGGCCAGAGCCTGCCAGGGTTGCGGAATTTGTTCGAAGGAGTCGCCGCGGCTCAGGAACGAAAAGGGCTTTAGAAGGAACACGGATGGGTTTTAGTCAGTAAGAGTCTGACAAGCCCTTCCGCTCCACCCAGAGCGGAAGAAGTCACTTGATGATTTCCCATCCTTAAAATAAAAAAGTTTGGACACTCAAAGAAAACTTCGACATCTATACTAATTATCTATACATGTAATAAAATCGTAGACTTGCAGCGTCTGTACTTTGAATATTTTTGCAAAAAAATAACAGGAACACAAAAATGCAATTTTTGAAAATTTTGTCTGTTTGTGGCTGCATCACGCATAAACCACTGATTGGATTAGAAATCTAGGAACTTCAAAATATTGAGTGTTATCTATATCGAGTACCATTTAGCGTTTATTTCATCAAAATCGACCCACAAAATCAAAAGATATTAAATTTTTAGTTTAGTAAGAAACCTTATAGAGCGCTAAGCATTGTGCTGACTGACTTCCGACTTCCCATCTATTGAGAAAAAATAAAATGCAAGTAAGCGTGGCAATAACACCAAAACAAATTATTGAGTTATTTGTGAAACTTATAATACGTAGCAAAATAAATATGCGCGTACGAAGTCGCGGGCAAAAGCTAGTCTAAACTAATTTAATAAAGCTGAAGAGTCTGTTTGTTTGAACGAGCTAATCTCTGGAACTACCCGTTGGATTTCTTTTTTTTATATGATAGCCACATTTGTGAGAAAGATTATAGGCTATACGAGACCGGGAAATTCCTACGGGAACGGGAAAAAACGGGATATTTACGTACGAAGTTTGATATTTTTTCAGTTATTATATTTCCAAGCACCACAAATTAAAAAGACCTGTGGTCTTTCGAAGCTGCACATTTGGTTTCACACTATTGGTACCTATTCAAACGACATCCCAAAAAATCAGAACAGTGCAATATAATTCGACTGTGACGCGTTTAAAATCTGTATCTGTACGGTGACTGGACTAAAAATCCATGTTTGAAATTCCAATCCCGACTGTAGCTAAATTGGGCGTAGCATCTCAGGTTAGAGGAATAAAATCCTAGATACGCCAATGACACAATATAAGAAATGTGGAATAATGTTATTAGACATAAGAAGTGGTGAGCAAGCATCTTTTCCAAATATAAAAAAAAAATATATTAAAAATTTGACGCAACTTCCAGCAAAATAAAAACATCAGAGCCATCGTAACACGTGGAGTTTAGAATTCTACCAACCTCCATAGAAATAAAGTTTTAGCAACGCTATAAGGAGTACTTGTACTGTTTTTATGTTTTTTAAAAATTGCTCCACTGTTAATCCCATCCGTTGCATGAACATAAATACTTGAAAACTTTTTACAAAATAAAAACCGACTTCCATATAAAAAACACTACAAAGTATAAAATAACTTTAATTTCGGCAGTCGGTGTTTTTGCTTGTTTTTTTAGTTTTTTGACACCGACTTCCGAAATTAAAGTTATTTTATACTTTGTAGTGTTTTATATATGAAAGTCGGTTTTTTTTTTGTAAAAAGGTTTTTTATTTAAACTCTTTTTAGTGGTGATACCCCACAACTAAGTGACATTATTCCCACAATGAGTGGTTAAGGAGTTTCTTTCTGTGCCTTCGCAGTCCAAATCCACACCAGCTCGTAGTTAAATATCTACTTTGCTTTGGTACTAGTTTTTACTAATTTTAAGGTGAGGAGGTCACTGGTTTATCTATGAAGATCCCAGTTCAGTGCAAATGCAATATAGCTATAAGTAAACCCAATGCAAAAAGAATCATTAAGATCGGTTAATGAACAATAAAGTTATGCCCGAATAGATAATCCCAAACATGTTAATTCAGGTTGACTTGATTGCATCTGCCTTCCACCGCTTCAAAGCCTACCGGCGTGATGTTATGTTATGTTATGTTAGGCTGTTTATTTATTACACCAGTAATAAATAAACAGACATGCGATTTCAGCAATCCCGGGAGATTTGCTATCATTTATTGAAGAGTTCCGTTGCCTACCTCCGAAATCCTTCACCAGATCTTCACCGAATTGCAATGGAGCCAGTTTGTAAAAATGTTCTTTCAAACAAAAAAAGAATCATCCAAATCGGTTGACAATTGGAGAAAATATCGCTGATCTAACAAATGTCCTGGGATCCCAGCATCAGATCCTAACTTATACCTTCCATCATCAGCTCAGCAAGATGAGATGTTGATTACCAGGCACAATTATCTGAATTGCGTTAGAATATATATGAAAAAACAATGTATGTGCCTTTAAAATTTGAAGGTTGCCCTCGATTTCCCTAGGATCCCATCATCAGATTCTGACTTGGTGCCAATGGGACCACCTCAGGAGTATAGGCTTTCGAATAAAAAACGAATCATCAAAATCCATTCGTAATTGACGGAATGATCGCATAACAAACTACAAAAAAAAAAAACACATGCAGTCGAATTGATAACCTCCTTCTTTTGGAAGTCGGTTGAAAAGGAGTTGGTTGGTGGTGGTTGGTTGGTGTTGGTGTTGGTTGGTGGGTTTTTGGGAACTCTTTTCAGATGAGTTATTACGTAGGTACCTACTAGGTTTTTTTGAATATTTAACTGACCTGTAGGTAAGTGGCGGGTGGCAGAAAGTAACCGCCGAAACGGTTAAGATACAAGGAAAACGAAAAACCTCGTTCTTTTGCCTTGATGTGCCCGTGAACTGTTTTTCATCAAGCTTCGATATTCCAAATAGCAACAACTTATAAGCCGATTCGAACTTGCTCGTTTAAACGGAACCCCGTGTTAATGAGAAACATAAAGATGTAGGTACCTATAAACGTTACTTAAATTAGCTACACTTACCTAAATTATTGTACGTCAACATTTCCACAAAAGCACAGCTCACCGACCTTTATCATGATGGCATTGGGATTTGATCTTTATGTACTTTTTAACAGAAACAAACATTTTACCATTCAGTTAACTACCTACGTATCTATGTATCGGGGTGGAAGGGATGTTTGTATTATTATTTAAATAAAAGAGACTTGGAAAAAAGATAGATAGAGAGGGAGAGATCAGACTCTGAATCCACCACTGTATATACCAAATACATAGCCGAGAGGGAGAAAAATGATTCTGATAAATTCTACCTGCATGTCAAAGGGATTGGCGACGGCAATATAATGCTTATTCCTATAAAGCTGATGCTTCTACTCGCCCTGTTCATAACAAGCTCGCAATGTTGGAAATCACACCAAGTGAGCTCGCGGAATCCTGTCTAACAAGATTCGTCCCTATCGAAGGCAAGACGTGTGCCCCGCCAAGGTTACGAGATTGTACGAAAGAGTTACCGCCACCCTAGAACGCAAACGCACGCAAACGGCATTTAAACGAAAGGGACACTAATGGGTTTTAATTAGTAAGAGTCTGACACTCCCTTCCACTCCGCCCAGATCAGGAGAAGTCATTTATACATTCTCATATTTCTCATCCTTAAAACGCAAGACGTAATGTGTCACGCTATCATCGAATCTCTCTCGACAAAACCACCACACATGCTTTGTCCGTTCAAGTAAGGCCTGCAAGAGTTCATATTGTTAATCTTAATCTGATAAACGGTCACTGTCGGCTGTCGCGGCCGTGAGAACGAAAGTGCTAAATTAGTGACCATTAAATCTACCTGACCCTGACCTCGGCCTGCGCCGAGATTGGCGTTTACGATACAAATAAAAGTTACCGAGTCGAAATAAATGTGGTCACGCAGGGTAGGGACCACGGCTAACTTTTGCGTTTAATGACAATAAAGTCTATTAGGTAGTTGTTATACTGCTTTCTAGTCATCTCCCTAAGGAGTGGAATTCCCTGCCAGAGTCTGTGTTTCCTAATAGCAATTACCTGGGAGTCTTTAAGTCAAGAGTGACTTCTAGGCAAGCGAGCTCCATCTTCTACCAATCGCGTGCCTATCAATAGTATAAAAATCTATGTATAGACGCGGTGGAAAAAATCTCTGTCAACGAATGGGTTCTAAAGCCTTACACCAAGTGATATTCCATCGGCGATAATATCAATCCCAACTAAATTAATAAATGCAAAAGTTTGTTTGTTACGCTTTTGATGAGTTTTGATGGAGGGATAGATGGGAATCTGGAGGCGAAATAAAACTTGAACGCTCACGAAGCCGCAGGCAAAATTTTTTATTTTTTGTCAGCAAAGTTTATATTTGTTTGTGTTGACATATAAATTAAAAGTCCAAATAGTATGGGATTGACACGCGCTTCCGAAACGCCACGTGGTTCTTCTGGCTTTTTGACACGCGCCATCGCCGAGAGAATATTATGCCACTGGCTAGAGCCTCTTTACGTAATGATTAGGTACATATACTACTCAAAACTAAATAGGGCCCACCATGTCTTTTTGCCTTAACTTAAAATTGAACGTAATTGTTCAGTTTTTATGAATGTACAAGTGTCAAGTGGGCATTCATTAATAGTGTAAAAATAAACAATGGAATCATTTGTTTATTTCCTTTAATAAAAACACAAATAACAGTTTTTAGGAAAAATTACACAAAATAAAGGATCAACATGATCTTGTAAAGCACACGTCTTCTGAAAAAAAATATGGTGCTTGTTATTTTTTAATAACGAGTGGGTCCTCCTCTGCTCCGTATGCACTCTCTGAGTCTATCTGGTACACTTTCAATCAAGTGAGTCACGTTTGTATGCGGTATTTGTTCCCAACAGACTTTCAGGGCGTTAATGAGCTCCTGCTGGCTGTTAACATCACTGTAGTTTTCTTTCAGGCTTCTTTTGAGTTGATCCCATAAATGTTCTATTGGGTTGAGGTCGGGACTCATGGCTGGCCATGGCAAAACGGTGATATTGGCTTCAGAAAGGGCTCTTTGTGTGGTGCGGGCTGTGTGTGCGCGAGCGTTGTCATGCATAAAGACAAAATTATTGCCCACTCTTTGTGAAAACGGGATGACATGTGGCCGGATTACTCGCTCGATGTAACTGGCGGCGGTTACGGTACCTTCATTGAGAATTACCAGCTCTGTTTTGCCGTGTAAGCTAATTCCACCCCATACCATAACACTGGGACCCCCCCATCGGTCTGTTCCATGGACGCATGGTTCAGAAAAACGTTCCCCTTCTCTTCTCCACACGCGTATCCGTCTGTCATCACTGTAAAACTTCACTTTAGACTCGTCCGTAAAAAGCACATTCCTCCAGTTATCCATGGTCCATTCCAAATGTTCCCGGGCGTACCTTAATCGTGCTGCACGATGAGCCCTCGTTAGTTTCAGTCGAATAGCGCGTACTCTAGAGCGTTGTCCATCTTCGTGAAGCCGATTCCGAATGGTTTGGTCGCTGACTCTCGTCCCTGTGGATTGCCGTAGTCGAGTTTGTAAGGTCCGAGCGGTAACAGTACGCTCCCGTCGTGCGGTTAACCTTAGATATCGGTCTTCCTGGGTAGTCGTAGCCCTAACTCTTCCTGTGCCAGGTCTCCTAGCTACACTTCCGGTCTCCTGATACCGTTCCCAAACATTTCGGATTGCTCGTCGCGAAACACCGAGGTGGATAGCCACAGACCTCTGAGACTGTCCCTCTTGAAGCAAGGATACTGCTCTTGCAGCGGTTTCCATGTCCATATGACGGCGAGGACCAGGCATAGTGATCACAACTAACACAGAAACCAAACAAAATTGTTAAAAACGTGAGTATTCCACAACACTGTTTAGTGTAGACTGAAAACTTAAGTGACTGAGAATTTGTGCATTCGACGATTTTTTCGAGTACTTCACTTTTTTAGCTACTCTCTTGAAACCAATATGAATGTTGTCGAAATAAACATTGATAAGGGTTCCTCAACATGTCAGCTTGACGGTTCAATGCATAACTTTGTCAACAACTACTTAGATAACTTTATTTTGACCAAAATAGTGACTGATTCGAGGTGGGCCCTATTTTGTTTTGAGTAGAAGAGACTTAAAGACATTGAAATCTTAGAAGACACTGAAATCGCGAAAAAAAATCGACTGTCTCATACATTTATAACGGCGCATAACCCGACAAAATGTACTGAACAGCTGTTTTTTTTTCGCGTTTTCGGTGTTGGTCCCATAATACATAAAAGTTGTTCATAATGATGAGTACAACAACCCCTTTCCAGATATTGCGTGTATTCTGTTGCACGTTGAATAGAAGGATATAGAAGTGATTAGCATTTTAATTCGTGGTTAGCTTGTGCTATTGCACTAATTAGTAAAATAGAACAATTCAAGTAAGACCAACGATAAATTTACACCATGCCCTTTAAAATATCAGGCACATAGGTGGTGAGACCTCACAAGCTTTCATCATTCTACCTCTATGTATAACAGCTAACCCTTTAACTTTAAAGCGGTTCCTTTCAGTAGGATCTGGTTTTGAGCGACACGAAACTATGGTTTAGGGTTCTTCTTCTTGTTTTCGTGTCGATTGACTCCTATTTTTTTTTAAGTATTGAGCAACCTGTACAGCTCTATCTTTGGCCTCGTTTAGATCTCCTTCCTATCGTCCTACAGTTTCTTCAAATGAAGAATCCAAAGCAAAGCATACCCATGCTTAAGGGAACATCATCCAAATGAAGATACTGTTGGAGGATAGAGAGGTATATGTCAGAAACCAATAACAGAACTGCTGAAAATGTAAGATTGTAAAATATCCCGTGGAAATGTAAACTATTTTTTCTTAATAAGTCACGAATATATTGGAAAGTATTGAATTTGGATGGAATTTAATAAATACAAAACGATTTTTTTTTAAATCTATAATTTTTTATTATTATTATTTATTTATTTGAGACAACATAGTCCATACATTCACACACACAAACAAAAACAACCAAAATACTTAAAATATGTTAGTAACAAAAACAGAGACATTGTAGTCTTGATGAGATGCCTCATAATGGGGCTCTCATCAAACTTTTCCGCAATCACTCTCAGTAGGCTGTTGCCGCTACCACGCAATCTGGCAAGAAGAGATGCACTCTTCTTGCGCACGACAGCTGAGAAGCTGTCGACTTTGGCTTTTGCAAACATATCTGATGCGCTGCAATACCGTGGCAGCCCCATCAGCGCCCTGAAAGCTATTAGGTACTAGCTACCGCCCGCGGCTCCGCCCGCGTTTATATCGAAAATTATCCCTAAGGAACATAGATACTCTCGGGATAAAAACTAACCTTAAAACTATCCTATGTCCTTTCTCGGAACTCAAACAATCTCTATACCAAATTTCATCTAAATCGGTCCAGCCGTTTGCGCGTGAAGTAGTAGTGAAGTAACAAACGTACACACACTCACAAACTTTCACCTTTATAATATTAGTGAGATGAGATGAGATGAAATGAGATATAAAGATTTATTACAGTCTTACGGAGTACGCAATTTTCCGGTGACAACTACACATATTTGTCTATCCCTTTGGGGATACAGGCGCTATGTAATGCATAATTTAACACTACAGAACTGAACCTCGCGTGCATTAACCGATGCCATATATTTTAGGAAGCACACGAGTGACGCCTGGCGCGACATGATACGTCACTCGTCGGCAGGCAGCATGTGCTATTTCCGGAGAGAACAGCTGTGATATTAGGATTGACAGACTGCTACAGAAACTGAAGCCTTTCCAAAACTGTTCTGTGGATAGGTACTTACGTTTTTGTGTGATATCGTGGTATGGTATACTAGGTACATATTCACTCATAGTTCTACAGATATAGGTTTTAGTGGACGACAGCTTATATCCTCAATGTGGCATTGAAAAACATACTTCACATAAATGAACGAACCCATTACATTTGTAAACATCGTTAAAACTCTATCGTTTCAATCGATCGTCCACCCAACATACAACCGTACTAAGGTACTTGTACGTCAACTATACACACACCAAATTGAGCTCCAATATGCACAACTACGTTAATTACTTACGAACACAGTAACATAAGGAATCGAGTATTTAAATTTCCCAAAAAATAACTTTAAAATAATACAAAGTTCTTACCTTCATCGTCTTTCCCCATGCCAAGCACGTACGCACTTCTTAAGAGGTGACCCATTCTTGAAGATAAACTTACGATGCTGACTTTGTGCAAATTGTAGAGTGTGCAAAAATAAATGAATATTTTACATCTAATATACTAACAACACTATAAACACAATTATGAACTTTTAAAAGAAGAAAAATAAAACAAATCTATAACCTAGTCAAAAAGATTACCGCGCGAGTCGGTGTAAACAATAAAGGGCTACATCTCTATAGACAAAATAGATTAATTCGCTTTCGTAATAGAAGAAAGCCAATGAATGTAGTTAGAAGCGTCACCACTCTACAAATGATGTAAACTGAGCGCTAACCGAAATTATACGTTGAGCTAAGAAAACGAACAGCGAAGATAATGGAGTAGCTGCGAGTTATATAAACAACCTAAGTATTTTGTCTTTGTTATGTTAACTTAGTTTTTAGCCTTGGATTCAGACAGTAACAAAAAAACTAACCAGAAAGTAAAAAACCCTGAAACGAATCCTTTAAAATACATATCCTGAAATTAATCAGTATCATATTTATGTGTAAAACCATATGTTTCATAAGTAGTGTACAGTTATGTACGTAATGCCAAAATGTGTTGTCCCCTTTTTTATTTCTTTTATTTTAATTCCTTATAAATCATCTGTCTACCCACATCCAAAAGCATCCCAAATTACCTAAAGTTTTAAGTTAATCATTAAAAACATCCGACACTTCTGTCATCATAAAATAAATAACGAGCTCAAAACATTTATATTTTGAGAAAACCATAATAACAAAAAGAAAAATCAACATGGCCGATTCCACAGTAGCTGTCGTTCCGTCGTCAGATGTTGACATAAGCATAACAGCATAACAATGAAGATATCTAGCATGCGCGCACGCAGCCGAGCCGCGCATGCAAACACTGCTACTCCGAGATAGCAGTGAGAGCTACAGCGGAAAATGCTACCACATAAACTGAAAAGTAATTTTCCCATGAAGTTTTCATAATTTGAAAAGTTTTGATGATAGGTATATATCGAGTTTTATTATTCGTAGCAGGCGTTTGGCGTTCTGTAGTTTCTGCCTACTTCTATGTAAAATAGGCCCGAAGTTATGGTCTTTATTATGTTTTCTTATAAATTACAACTCAGTCCGCTCACCGGCTTTGGCTTTGAAATCTTCGAATTTTAAAATCTTACATGAATTTTTATTTCAGTCATTAAACTTCATGTTGATCTTAGTCTTCTTTTGTTTTTTTAAGTTATATTATGTTTCTTCCCATTTGATATGAATACGCTCAGCTAGTCACTTGAACCGGCGGCTTATGTACACACCGCTGTATCTCTTACATTTACAACCAGTAATATATATTTTATTATCTTAGGACTCCCCCAAGGTCACCATCTCAAAATAAAAGGTTAGGTACCTGTATAAAAACATTAGTGTCCTCTACTGCGTATTATCTAAATTGATAAATATGTAACTTTTTATTATCTAGGTACAGTCGTTATGTGTTGAAGGTATTATAATATATTGTCCTATTAAAAACTGACCCGGTTTCTCGAATGAAAATTATCACATTTAGTGTGACAATTGTCAAACGCGTTATCTGGCTATGATTGGTTGGATGAGTTTACAAAAGCTAATCGCATCACAGCCCTGGCTGGGGGCCTTAAATTCATTTGAGGCCACCACAGGATAGTCCGGTTAAGTAACCAGCCTTAGTGTGCTGAACTGCGAGTGGCCCCCTCCAAAAAAAATAAAAAATTAAATAAACTTGCGTTTAATTTGTTACGGGTCGACATATTTTTCCAGAAACCGGTGGTATGTCAAGCGGTAGTCACACCTCTGCCTAAGCCTTCGGGGAATATAGTAAGGCGTATAGTGACATGTTACACTGCCAAATAAATTCAAAACCTAGTCTCTAGTGCGGACCACTGAGTGAGCTTGATGCCCATTCATTTATAGGTCATAAGTGCCATAGGAGATTTTAGATACCAAAATAAATATTCTGTTGTTATTTGATCTTATTCCTGAAACTATCTAAATATCTTTAAGTAGGTCTTAGGTAGTGGTAGTGGTGGTGTCTTTATCTAGGTATTTGTGTAATTTTAATATTGGGACTTGGTGCCTTAATAAAGAAAATTTAATATTATTATTACTTAGAGGTAAATGCATTATGGTGCCTATCACATGTGAATCAGGATACGTGTTCAGTGTTTGATTTCGGTATTATGTCGAACCAGTGATTGCTGGTGTTCCATTGGCGATGTCTCAGAAAATAAAAATGTCCTAATATTTACATTTGCGATAAATTCACCCGATCAACCTTGTCGTACCTTAGATATTACGAACTCGTGTAATTGTTTGTTAAACTAATTAAACATTCTTGCATGTTCATTATGATTACTAAGATTTCTGCTCGTAGGTGGAGGTCGGATAGGCAGTCGCTCCACGTAAAACCAGTAGGTCCCTATTGAGCAGCATCCGGTAAGACTGGACGCCGGCCCCACATAATTGTATAAACCCGGCCAAGTGCATGTCGGGCCACGCACCGTGAAGGGTTCCGTAGTAAACCGTGTCATTTTCATCATGACAAAAAATAAAGCAAATTTTACTATAAGATTGCGAAGTTTCATTTTCTATGGAATTATTATTTATACGTATAATAATTATAGTATATACGAAATGTTTAGTTATCCAGTTACGATCTACAGATCAACAACAACAATCTCAACAATCTTGTAACAAGACAGTTATTCGACACGAATTTCTTCATAAGTGCAAATACATAAATGTAAAATTTTCGAATATATCGTTTCGGAAATGAGCTTAGCAGAAAGTAAATTGAGCGTGAAATGACAGCCGGGAGCAGGCAACGCCTTGCTTCACGAATTTGGGTCAATTTTCGTCAGAAGCAGGGACACGGTACCCGGGCCCTTCCTTCCGTGTTCTATTTATATCTGTTAGCCGTAAACCGAAATAGGTGTTATAATAATAAATATATGCATGTCGTTATAGGTATACCTTGTTAGGTTGTTGCGTAAAGTTACAACGAGCATATTTTCGGACGACATAAAAAAAAATTGTGTGCTACACGCATGTACCCGTATCCGCGTAAGTTTCGCTTCCCTACTCCCGTACCTACTTAATCAAGATAGTAAAATAAATTGCAAACTCGACAACTTGCAATAAGTACTTACTTTATGTCCGAGCAAAACATATGCGGAAATGTGACAAGAGTATCTTTGTCCAGACGCCAGCACATCAAGCTACAACAATCTGTCAAATTTATTTGATATATTTTCAACTTTATCACTAAAGCATTAAGTTCAAGGTTGATTGGGAAAATTTAACAGTTTTGGGTAGCTTCATGTGCTGGCGTCTGTACATACATAAAATGGCGTATTTCCAACAAATAGTTACCTTAATCAAAAGTTTTTTATTCAAATTACGCTGACTGAGCCTAGGCTGAGATCCAGCACTTTTTGAACGCCAACGTAGCATAGCGTAGCCTTCTGTAAATTAGTGGTGTAATTAGTCCCCAGTCAAAACGCCCGCCAGTCACTGCTTCCTAGTGTTTAACTCCCCGACAACACAAACGACACCAACTCTAGCTTTCGGTATTACTTCTTCAGGCTTCATGTGCCTAGCAGGCTGGTAGGTAGTATCCCTACGTTGATTCTTCTTTTCAATTAAGAACTATGATGCCTTACCGTTCTCTGTTTTCTAGCTACACTAGTACCTACCTAAATAACCTCAGGTAACCTGACTACATAAATTCTTGACTAACAAAGATTGTTCATAACGGCAATTCAAATTCCGCTGCTGGCAATTCCTGAAGCTAATGATGGCATAAACATAATCGATATGGAAGTATTGCAAACGTTGAATTTCCCCTCATAAACCTTTCGATTGAAAATGGTTGATAGGTGAGCTATTTGATACTAGGCTGGTAATCCAAGCTAGACTACCTACACTTGTCAGGCTTCAAAGAATATTTTAGGTCGTCACAATTTGTGAAGCCAAATGTCAATGACATGTTTGTCTGTGTGTTGTTCTATGTATATGTGGGTAATGAAAATGTTAATGCCACCGTACACTTCACATGGCTTAGCCGCGCCACGTACCTATGTACATAAAAACTATTTTACATCTTTCTCTTTACCTACATACAAAAGTAAATCTCAGACATTAGGAGTTCCTTTGTCAATAATTAAGATAAAGAATTGAAGAATAGAGTTTAGAGCCTGTCTTTGGTAAACTACTAAGTATTGTCCCGGAAGTTGCTTGGACTCGCTCTCCCTCCAAATTGTTCAAGCTTTCGACAACTAGGTTTTATTTTTGTAAGTACATTTTTTTTTGCTCGAATGAATACGAAAAGGTCCTTAGTAAGTGTTCTGAAGTGTTTTTTTTATGTTTTTGGGTTATTAAGTTAATCAAAGAGGTTCACGACAGCTTGAATGACTGAGGGTCATGACCCCTGTGAACCCGTGATGACGCCTGCCTGATCTTACTAATGGAGGACTTATGAACTAAAAAGAAAATGATGACTTGTCAATCGCACCCATGACCCCCGCTCCCCCGAAATCATGGCTTGCACCGCGCCTGTAAGTATATCCTAGTATTCAAGCACTGTCCAAATCACCACCTACTAATGCATACCTCAATCTAAATAATTAAAGTAACAATGATGACCACAAGTTGATTGTGTGTAGCGTCTATTCGGGCAATGTTTGTTTGTTAAAAGTCGCCATGACAACGGGCCTCATCGCCCTATCGCATCTCAAGACAAATAGCCTTACGTAAATTAATGGTAATGCCGAGGTCAGCTGCTATTAGAGCAATAGCATTTTTAATGTTTAACTAGTTTTCGAAAGGGTAATAAACTGTCACGGGATTCGATTGATCTACAAAAAATCATATTTTATTTCTTTATTTCCAGGAGTTCTTCAGCTTTCTGGTAGTCTAATCCTAGATACCATGAAGCCACTGTTCTTTTACATTCGCACGTGTTATCATTAAATATATTCTTATATTTATTAGTATGATTGTATAACCTAGGTCCAATAAAGTTAATGTTTTCTTGTGCAAATCTGGTTTTAGTTTTGTAGGTTTTGCAAACGGCATAGTGCCTTCTCGTGTTAACACCGATGCATTTTTATGCTGTCGAAGGAGGCTAGATAGCTTGATTGGCCTGTTGGTCGAGTGGTTAGTGACCCTGACTGTTAAACCGGAGGCCGTGGGTTCGATTCCCACTCAGGACAAATCTTTGTGTGATGAGCATGATCATTTGTTCTGTGTCTGGGAATAATTTGTCTATAATATGNTGGCCTGTTGGTCGAGTGGTTAGTGACCCTGACTGTTAAACCGGAGGCCGTGGGTTCGATTCCCACTCAGGACAAATCTTTGTGTGATGAGCATGATCATTTGTTCTGTGTCTGGGAATAATTTGTCTATAATATATGTGTATTTAGAAATATATAAGTATGTTTATCAGCTGCCTGGTTGCCATAGCACAGGCTCTGCCTAGTTTGGGATTGGATGACAGTGTGTTATTGTCCCAAGATATTATCTATTATTATGAAGATCACACCACCTTTGAAAATCAACCGTCAGCAAGCCTATAAAAGC
>NDFZ01004969.1:190433-230362 GCA_002192655.3 Mamestra configurata | reverse complement strand
TTGTAATCTAAGTGTGTAATTGTTTGTTTTCCCAAATAAATAAAATAAAATAAAATAAAAATATTTGAAGATTATCCGTGTATAGTTATTTACAATAAAACAAGAAATGGTTTTGGAATAAATTCTAAAATTGAAAGCAAAACAATATCTTCGTCGCAGGATCTCTTCAAAATTAGAGTGAACAGGCTTCTTCTGGGTAAGCTCGCTCCATCGTCGATTTTGTCTCTGTCATCTATGACCTAGACTAGAGTCAAGAGCAAACCCATATTAAATTTTAAAAAAAAGATTTGATCTAGCAATTTGTTTTTCTCAGTCATATAAGCAGACCACGAGACCAGAATTACTTGAACTTAAAATTAGCTATTACACTAATTTATATCATAACAAGTAGTTATAACATATAACCTAATGCTACCGTTATAAGGATCAAATTTGCGTGTCTGTATTATTATTGAATCATCAATTCACGAGCACTTGCCTGATAAGCTCATATAAATTGAATAAACCGTAATGTTACAGGTAGAGGGTCCAAATTCGTTTGTTTTTAGAGTGGGTCAGATAATGTTGNATCCGGCACAGTAAAATACGAAATACAACTAAAGCTATTTTTATAATTTTATTTTTTTATTTTTTTTATTTTGACAAGTACAGTGACAGACTACAGACTAAAAACAATTCATCACAGCCATGACAACTGACAACATACATTATGTGAATCTGGGGCCCAATTATTACTGTACACAGCGTTCAATATTTAATAAGCTTCATTAGTGACATTTTACAAATGTTTAACATAATATGAAAAAAAAAATACTTAAGTTATTGTAGAGAAAAGTTTATAAATACTAGGTAAAAGACTTATCGGTCGGTAATTGCTGATGTCTTTTGGGTCTCCTTTCTTGTATAGCAAGATAATATTAGATTCAGACCATTGAGAAGGTGTGACACCAGTTTCAAAAATCAAATTAAATAATTTGGTTAGTGGAGCAACTAGTATCAAGCAGGCGATTTTTATGGCGTCGTTAGTGATGTTATCTGATCCTGGGCTTTTGTCTGGTTTTAGTCTATTTATTGTTTCAATTATTTCTGTACATTCTATTGATTCTATGTGGGATGGTGAGTTTTCAGTGTCAATGTGATCATTTCCAGAGTGGTTCGTGTCTCTTACTATGTCCGGTGTACTATATAGTTTTTTATAAAAATTTGTAGCGATGTTAATTATGTCTTTTCGGTTATAAGCAATGTCTCCCGACTCCTTCATCTATGTTTTTTCTGTCCGCAGCTCTTTATATCCCTTTCTTAGACTTCCCCTGTTTTCTAAATGTCTTTGAAGGATATTAATTCTATAGTTTTTATAATCATTTTTTTATATATTTGCTTAACAACTTATAAAGTGCTTTGAGTTCATTTTTCATTGCTCGCGTTTTATTTTTAGTTCTTTGTAACTCTTGTCTTCATTTAAAAAGTCTTTCTGTATTTTCTGTGAGTACACTGCGAACTTTTGTTGAATGTGACGTTCGTGCAACTTGTAAACTGTCTGTTATATTGTTTATTTTTTTATCGTAGTAGTCCTGTACTGTCATATTAGTTTGAGTTAGAGATATTATTTTAGTTTGCAAGTTTTCCTTATAAATTTGTTTTTCTTCTTCGTTTTTGAGTGTACTGTTATGTCTATTTACAAACCTGCTTCGTGTTTTCACAGGCTTAGTGAGTGATGTTTTGGGGGACTGTCTTTATGTAGAACTTTGACGTTCAAAAAGTGCTGGCACTCAGCCAAATTCGAATAAACGACTTTTGATTTTGATTTGCAGAATTAGAACCTTATTTATTTTATTTATTAAGGGATAATAAACAACTACAACATATATGCCTTTTTTTATGGATGGGAAATCATCAAATGACTTCTTCCGTTCTGGGTGGAGCGGAAGGGCGTGACAGACCTTTGCGTTCCAGGGCCGCGGCGACTCTTTCGAACAAATTCCGCAACCCTGGCAGGCTCTGGCCCTAGCGGACCCCGTCTTCTATGCTGACATCTCTTTGAGGCGCGCGTGAAACAAAACGCGCCATCGACCCGGGCCTGGTGGTGATCGGACAGCGAGCCACCCAACGCTCGTTGTCCGCAGGCCCGCGCCTACGGTGGCCGGGGATCGCCCTGCGACTCCCGACGCCCGGGGCGTTTTCTCCTGTAGACAACATACATATATGCCTAACACATAGTTTTAACAAACTTACAGTAGTAATGTTGCAGTCCACTGCATTATCCGCAGATAAAACATGTTTAAAGATCAGTGGTTGGCACTAAACGATCATTACCAAAATTATCAAACATTTTGAAATAAATAAAATAAGTACTATAAAGCTAACTAAAGTTACAAAACCAAATCAGATCAGAGACATTAATTGTGCAATAAATAAATAATAATAGTAGAATTACAATTTTGATAAAAGTAGACAACTTCAATGCAATAAATCAATAATAATAAGATTAGAATTATGATAATTTTTTCATAACAAAAAAATCAAAATCATTATCAAAAATTACTTAACTAATTTTTTTTTTATATTGGAATTGTTTTTTTTTAATTAAGAATAATGATTTTGGCAGGTACATATGTAAACGAGCTTATTAGGTACTTATGATTCCTTCATAACAACGTAATACTCGCCCTGACAAAAACATTATATTGATAAAATAGGGCACATCTGGGGGCTACTCCCTAAACCCGAAGTCCGTAGTTTCGGGCTTAGTTGCGGGCGTATTCTACTCCGTATCACCTACGGACTTACGATTAGTTCCAAACCCGAACTAAGAATGAATGACAACACGATTTGACAGTAACTGTCAAATCGTGTTGTCATTCCTTCTTAGTGGTTAGGTGATACGGAGTAGAATTATACGCCCGCGACTAAGCCCGAAACTACGGACTTCGGGCTTAGAGAGTAGCCCCCCTGAATGGTTTGATAATACCTACGCGTACTTCTATAATAAATACATTCACAGAATTAGTGCACTCCACTCTCCACTACACTCGACGCAGTCGCCATGACAGCGGGAAAGACGAAAGTTATACCTGTCATTTTGATTGAAGAAGGCTGCATGGGGAGCAAATTAATAAGAATGATAATAAATAGCGTTTATTTTTCGCCCCACATAATGATATAAAAACGAATTCATAAAATACAGGGCATGCTTAGGTACAATCGGTGTTATAACTTTGATTCTGTGGAGACTAGAGCCTGTAGTAGGAATACCTGTTTACAGGGCTCCAGGCCTCCCGAAGTACCCGGATAAGTGAGTGTACCTGCCTGCATATTCCATACATCAAAAGTATTTTCTATAACCAATACGCACTTACTTCGCCAGGTCAAAGCCACCCGCTGGGACGACAAGCCAGCATCAGACGAGATGGTCCGAGTGTGTCGCTACCCGTCCACACAAGTGACGGCCACGCTGGCACAGACCACGAGCAAGTCTCCAGAGTCGATGTGTGCAGAGGGCGCCACCGACGCTAGCGGTGTAGCGATACTCCTGTTCGCGGCGGGCGACGATGCCGCGCCTTTTTATAGGTTTGAAGTGAGTCTAGATTTAAGTATATGTACATTTATATGTGTCACCAGAAAATTGCAGACTCCGTAAGATTGTAATAAATCTTTATTAGATTATAATTTCTCGATATATTATGCAAAAATCGTTTTGTATACAAAAAATCCCACCCAAATTCAATAGTTTCCAAGATATCCGTGTCTTATTAAGAAAAAATAGTTTACAATTCCACGCGATATTTTACAATCTTACGGTGTTTGCAATTTTCCGGTGACATATTTAAAATTCTTCCGTTACTGATTGATTAGTGACTGACTGACAGACAACGCACAGCCAAAACTATTGTTCGTTGAAACCTGAAATTTGGCATGTAGGTTCTTTGGGGAGTGTAGGGAAGCACTGAGAGGATTTCCCGAAATACCTACGGGAACGGGAAACACTTGTTTGAAGATAAAAGACTTCGTACCAGCCAGCCCAGAAAAAAAAACACAATCGAAACAAGATTGGAAACTCAAAACCTCTTTTTCTCGCAGGCCCACCTATCAAACGACACGACAACCTCAGCAGTGCCCCTGTCTCTGCCGGTCCGTCGCCCCTCCAGCGTGTTCGCGGCCCTGGGCCCCCTGAAGCCAGACCCCGGCCAGGCCAGGACCTTCGTACCGCTGTATCTCAACACCAATATTACTTCTAAACCTTACACTGTTCATTTTGTGGTAAGTTAACGCATACTAATCTCTTCAAAATTAGAGTGAACAGGCTTCTTCTGGGTAAGCTCGCTCCGTCGTCGACTTTGTCTCTGTCATCTATGACCTAGACTAGAGTCAAGAGCAAACACATCTATACTAATATTATAAAGCTGAAGAGTTTGTTTGTTTGTTTGTTTGTTTGTTTGAACGCGCTAATCTCTGGAATTACTGGTCCGATTTGAATGATTCTTTCAGTGTTGGGTAGTCCATTTATCGAGGAAGGCTATAGGCTATATTTTTTTTTTTAACAAATTAGGGATCCGTAATAAAATTGCTATTTCGTAACACAAGGTGTAAAATCAAAAACCTTTTTTTGCGTGCGCTGCAAAAACTATTGACAAAAGAACAAAATGATGTACTACGGGTTAGAAGATCCCATTAAGACCTACAAAAAAGTCCGCGAGAACATATATCTAGCTATCATGGTTTAATCACAATAACCCATTTTGTGTTCAAAATAATTATTAAATCGTCTAAAGAAAAAAAACTACGTTAAATACGTATCGTAATATTAATCTTTATCGAAATTAAGCATTATGTTATCAAGAGTATTTATGTAGAAGTAAAATACTTTTTGTTTCATCTCAATCGGATATTTCGTTTAAAAGTTATCACGTGTGTAAGATGTTAAGAGTTGGTACCTATTAATGAGTTATGGGCCATAGAGTTTTTTATCAACATAAAATCCTGTAATAATCTTTTTCGAAATATATTTGTTGATGATTGTAAGTATAAGATCTTTGAAGAGTATAATAAATACATTTCTAAAATAACTCTGCTAAGGAAATCCACGCGCGCATAATGTTTTGAACAGTTCTGAAGACATTGATAATTGCATTAACTTCGGTAATGGTAGTTGAAACTTCTAATACAATTAAAGGAGTTTTAATCTAATAGAATTGAAAAACGCCCCAATTTTTTGGGTAACGTAATTCCTCCAAACTCACGAGATTCAACGAATCCTAAATTTTGATTCTAATCTTGAAAATTAAAAGCAGAATATTTTTAGTATTTATTTCCTTTGGGCCAAGTTCTTTTGCAATTGTATTGAGTGCTTTTATCATTTGTATGCTCAGTATTCCACAATCACCAGTAAATTCTATAAAGTTCAATGAACTTATTTGATCTTTATTATGAACTTTATTATAGCAATACAGAATAAAGCGAAATAGTGATACAAAAGCGGCTTTCAAATAATTCTCAAAGAGATATTAAAAAGTGATCAAATTAACACAAAGGGCTCAAAACAGCTATTTTATAGGAACTAGCACTAACAAGTCTAAAGCAACTTGGGAGGTAACCAATTCTATGAAATTTAATATTCCTAAAATGATAGCAAGACATTTTAATGATTATTTTATAGACTCAGTTCAATCGAATGCCGATAATTTGCGAATAATACTCAAACAGACACATCATCAGGATTATATATCTAATCTATCTAAACTAATATTATAAAGAGTAAAGATTAGTTAGTTTGTTTGTTTAGAATTAAGGTTGATAATGTACATGTAAACTACACTTCAAATTACTCAAATCGGACCTTTCGTTTTAAAGTTACGACGGGCATAAAAATGGTCTAAGTAAGAAAAATGTTACGGTTTGAGCGAACTGGGGAGAATCTTAACGCTTAGTCCGATGAAGCTGAAACACGGCATTAATGTTTTGGATAAAAAAAGAAAAATAACAAATATTTGGATCTTTCGATGCTCTAAGTAAGAAAAATGTTGCGGTTTGAGCTAACTGGGGAGAAACGGATAAAAAATTAAGAATAACAAATATAAGGGGCGAAATTGGAATGAACAAGCTAAAAGTGGGAAATTTGAAACAGATCTAACAATGTTTACATAGTCAACCTCTGGCGGGGTGAACGGGGTGAACTGGGTGGATAGTAGGCTGATCCTGAGACCGTTGAATGGATATCGTAGTGTTTAATTTTCCAAAACATACCTTTAAAAAGGGTTTGAGGGGGCGTTGAAGTTTGTGGAGTACCTACTAAATCCGCGCGGACGAAGTCGCGGGCGAAGTGCTAGTCTGAAATAAAAATAAAAAAAAATAAAAAAAAATCCGGAAGTAGCCTAATCAGCCCCTCTACTCTTTTAAAAGCATCAAAGCTGGATTCGAAAGCTTCCTACATATTGAAACCTAAAAATATCAAATTGCTATAGATTTGGCCCTAAGTATCTTGTTGGTACACAATGTTTTTTTTAGTCTAACTGGATTATTAGAAACTCCACATGTCTTGAAAACTGCATTTTTTATACCAGTTCCTAGAGTTAAAGCAACACCAGAATAAAATGTTAATTTTTCCCATCTACAGGTCCTAACTCGAGGAGGCTTCATCATCCCCTAGTCAAAGCAGAAACTAAAACAAATTGTCGTTTTTTTCCCACAGGTCATAACCCGAGGGGGAGTCATAAGCCGGTGGGCAGCCACCACGCAGTGCCTCACATCAAACGCCGGCCCACACGCACACACCGCACCTCGAAACAGCAAGTGTGATGTCAACAACGTCCAAAGAGACGTCATCATGTCCCAACGGGACTCCTTGAACAGAGTGCCACAGGAAACTAAACCTTACAGGAATGTCCGAAGGGTTCCTTTCAGAGAATTCCCAAGACCTGAGGTGCTAGAGAGTACAGGGAGTCATGATGTCCTCATGGCTCAAAGGGACACTTCATCAGGTATTATATCTATTTGTATTAATAAGGGTAGGTATATTATAGTCAAGTTATTTTTGGTATATTAGGTTAGTTAAGGCAAATGTTTGTTATCTTAAGTTACTCAAGTTTAAAAAAATATTTGTAAGTTTACAGTAATAAAAATTCTTTATTATTAGTCAACTAAGATAAAATACACAAATTAAACATATAAAAAAAATCCTTTCTGATTTTTTTTTTTTTGAGGAGGAGCAGGGGTAATAGTAATGAGAAAGGGGCTGGGGGCGAGCGGTTTCCTACATAAAAAATAACTATTCTATTTATAAAAAAAATATTGAGCACGTATTTTTTGGCCATTTCAAATCGATAAAAATTGATAAAGATAACGAAGCCGAAGCACATCAAAGTTCAAGAATCAGAGCTGGTCGGAAGGAGGCATTTGACGATTTCCCAACATTAACAAAAAAAAAGGTGACGTCACGTTTTAGTAAAAAGTGTTCTAAAACGTGACGTCACGCGAGTTTTTAACGCACCGTATCGCCTTTTTTGTTTACGAGAAAAAAGAAAAAAACACATCTAATATTTTTTGGAAATCTATCTGACGGACTAATTAGCTATTTTAAGGAAAATAACGTGTACAGTGCTGGCAATAATTGTTTCTTCCGTCTTTCTTTCATCAGTTAACTTCACTACTGATGTGTCAGACGCGTTGCTGGATAGGCACCAGTTGAGGGTGATGCTGCCCATCAAGGTGTCCCATCAGATGTGCCCTGACAGTCATCTGATTGCGTACTTCTATCATGAGGGAGAGCTGATCAGTGCTAGCAAGCATTTTGATATGGATGATTGTTTTGGTAATAAGGTTGGTATATTTACACATTTTATACTATCTTATTGTTACGAGCTTGGGGTTCGTGACAATAAAAACAGCCGATTAAATAACCAAAATGACACTTTAATTTAAAAACGCTAATTACAACTTTAAACTCACTAATTATAAAACACAACTTCACTACTGATCACTTTAATCGCACTTGAAGATCGCTTCCGAAGTATTCGCTTGTATCGCAAATCCAATACTAAATCGGTCGCGGACTGCGCTGGGCTTATATAGGTCAATTAATTCCAGAACCTTCTACTATAGAAGCATCTGGAAAATACTCGTAACTACCGCTGCCGACTGACCAGATATCGAGAAGTGTAGAATGTTCTGGCATAGAAATGTCTAGGAGGTACTTGACTCTACTAGTACTGGTACTCGATACTAGGTGGCGCTAGTAGTAACATTATTTATTAATATATAGATACAGTACTGTACACCAAATTAAAAATACTTACAGAAAATCTTAAACTAAAAACATACAATTGGCGGCCTTATCGCATTCCGCGATCTCTTCCAGGCAACCTGGAATGGATAGAGATAGCCTGGACACGAAATGGGGTTGCACTTGGTGCAAATATAAAGTTAACATAGAACAAAAACAAACAGAAATAAAGAAACACAAAATACTAAAATAGATTGGTAAATACTGTATGTATTTATGTACCTATCTATGTATAAATACATATCCAATATATATCTTCTTCCTTTTAAATCGATGGTTAACTCCTTAGATTGTAGGGGCTAGTAGGTGGCTACGTTAATTGCAGCGTCGGTTGCATTCATTTAGTCCCCCAAAGTACAGGTACAGACTTGGGGCTCTCTAACATGAAGCTCATGTTCTGTTTCGGTGTCCCTGCACCGTAGTCACATTGAGTGAGCCCAATGGACCTGCTTTATTCTGATCTGTTTAGTTTACTGTGTCTCTCCACCCTTATTGCTTAGTTAATTACCTGCTGGTAGGTGATTGACACCATGATTGTCCCAGTGTACAAGAGAGATTAAGGTAAATAGCGAAGACGCTAATAGGCTTAATCAATGTTTTTGCTTTGACACTCTATGATAGAATAACTGAACAGGTTATATTCTAGTGTTAGGCCTTATTTCAAGTGTCCTGAAATAATTGTTGACGCACTATATTGAGTGTGACCAATTCGCACACAAATACGCGTATCAGTACCCTAGTGAGGATTTTAGGCAGATTGCTCTATATCATGACTAATCATATTTTTCCATACAGGTGGAAGCAACATGGCTAACCCGTCAAGCTCAGCCAGGATCCACAGTATCCCTGCAGCTCTCCACTCCTGGACCAGCACTGTGCGGACTCACAGTCCTGGACACTGCAGCCAAGTGGTTTCAGCCACCGCAGTCTCCGAAGGAACAGCTCATGACCAGTCTGAGAAGACTGATTGATAGTCATAGGAACTTGACAGAGTATGATTTGGCTGGAGTCTGCTTTTTAAGTGAGTAAAGTTATTCATAATGGCTGTCTTTTTACAAGCTTTTATTTAACCATTTTTCGACCATTTGCTGGTATCCGATTGAGCTGAAATTTTGCATAAACCTTTAGTTCTGGTCACAATACAATCTGCAATACTCAATATTATAATAATTTCAATATAGCCGCCGCTCCAAGATGGCGGATTAGGTACATATTTTTATCAACTCCCTTAATATGGGTAGCAAAGGGCTGGAAGAGTAAAAACGATAAAGTTAGTAACACCACACTAAATTAAATATGACCGAGTCCAAGATGGCGGATTAGGTACATATTTTTTATCAACTCCCTTAATATGGGTAGCAAAGGGCTGGAAGAGTAAAAATGATAAAGTTAGTAACATCACACTAAATTCAATATGGCCGCCGCTCCAAGATGGAGGATTAAATTTGTTTTCTCCACTTTAATTTTCTTACATTAATTCCACTCCTTAGCTGTACGCACAATTCCTGCTAGGGTTGCGGAATTTGTTCGAAAGAGTCACCGCTACCCTGGAACGCACAGGGCTTTAGGTGGAACACAGATGGGTTTTAGTCAGTAAGAGTCTGATACGCCCTTCCGCTCCACCCAGAGCGGAAGAAGTCATTTGATGATTTCCCATAATTATAAAAAGAGACGGGATATTTTGAAAATACTTAGGACGCACAGTTGCGTCACAACAATCGCAGTTAGGAAGCTAAGCAAAAATGGTGAGAAGCGTTATTCAAAGCCTTTCTTTAGCACACCCTCCGCTCCACGCAGAGCGGAAGAAGTCATTTGATGCTCCTTAAAAAAAAAAAACTGTTCACACAATGAAAGCACCGAGTTAAAAAATATTAATACGGTCGGTTGTTGGTCTATTCGGTGGATCCTGAGGGTTCGAAATGGTTTGGTCACAATGTAAACTATCCTCTACAGTCACTCTCGGTTTACTTCACTAAACACTGATGTAACCCCGTCCTCAACTAACAGACACCCACCAGATACGACTCCGAACCAGACGATTCCAAAGGTTCAGTTAACGTAAGGGACATTTACCTAAAATGACAAAATGTACCTTACATCAATTGTATTAAGTGACATTTACCAAAAATGCTAAAATTTCCCTTACGTTAATTGATACTTCTGGCATTATATGACAATGACTGACACTCACTCACTGACACACACAAGTGTCAAAAATTTATATCAAGCAAAAATCTAATCGTAATCTTGTTTCAGACTCTGACAGTCAAGACATTCCATCCACCAGTATAGAGTTGACAGCATCCTGGATGGCTGCAGCAGGAGTGAGGTTGTTGGGAGGAGACATGCAGGCTGGCAGCAGGAACTGTATCCCTCGACCCCCTGCCTTACTGGTGGCTGAGGAAACTACTGTCCCGAGGAGTGACTTCTCTGAGGTAGGAATCTTTATCATCATCATATCAGCCGAAAAAACGTCCATTGCTGGACATAGGTCTTCCCCAAGAGGGGTTTGCCATAATCGCCACGCTTGGCAGGCGGGTTGGCGATCGCAGTGTAGCAATGCTGCTGCCCATTCTCTGGTCTCTTAGTCGCCTCTTACGACACCCACGGGAAGTGATGGGATGGTGCTATTCTTTTGCGTCCGACATGAAGCCTTGTCCATGACCCCTACAACTTTTACCAACTATGTTTGTAGGAGTCGCCTTTCAGTCTTACTGGATGTAGAGTGAGGTAACATCCTTAGTAAGACTCGATGGATGTGAACTTTCGGGCTTCTAACGTACCTGTAATTTCGGGATTCTGACTAGATACAGAAGACACACAAGTGTCTTCTGATGACCCATCTAGTCAGAACGTGCGGCTTGTGCCACATTCTTTCAACGGTAGCGTTGCGAAGGCGATTATCGAAACGTGAAAAACTATGGGAATGACAAACGCTGTCGAAAAGTCACGTGATCAATCCTTTTTCGCCTTAATTCACACATACCACTACCAAAACACACCGTCGCGACAAAAACAGGTGAAGTTGTGGTTACGTGTGAATAGTGTCGCTGTCACTTCTTGCGGTTGCGTTGTGGTTGTGTTTGCAATGTATGAAGCGACCGGGCGTCGCTAGTTCTCGGTGTCGGCGGATGTCGATAATGATGGCAAAATGTGGTCCGGGTGAATTAAACTATTAATTTTCATACAAATTAGCGCCCACCCACGTGTTGTGGTTGTGGTGTGATTGTGGTTGCGGTACATATGAATGAAGCCCTATTTTCCATCGCTGATAGAATGGCACTTCAGAGACTGTTCCCGCTCTGTATGATGTGAAGAGTGTCAGACTCACTGACTAAAACCCACTCGTGTTCCTTCAAATGTCCTTTTGCGTTCCAGGGCCGCGGTAACTCTTTCCAACAATCCGCAACCCTGGTTTGTAGCTCTAGAGCCTCAGGTGATAAATCTGACATACTTGTTTTAATACCTGCTTGACCCCTAGGCGTGGCTGTGGCGCCTGCTCAGCATCAGCGCCAATGGCTCAGGCGTAGCGCTGGCGCACGCGCCGGACTCCATCACGCGCTACGAGGCGAGTGCTGTCTGCGTGTCTCGGAGCGGAGTCGCCATATCTGCTCCTGCTGTTTTACAAGTCAGTATCTACGGTTCTTGTTTTTGTCAACTCTTACTATCAACTGTAGTTTTCTTAACCAAAACAAACGCAAGTGTCAAGAAGTTGTCTATAAGAAATTGCCTTTTGGCTAATTGTCTAAAGGATGAAAATCGGAATCATGACGCCAAAAGTCGCCATATTTTATTATCCTGTGGCCATAGTATGATCAACATCAACTAAATCTTGATCACTGTCAGTTTATTGCAAGAGAAATCTAACAGATATTGTAGGTATTGGTCATTCAAACCTTAAGAGCGGTAAATCCGCATTACGGCCAATTGTTGACCGTGAAAATATAAAGTCCCATTAAAATAGATGGAAAAAATTTAACACAACGTTCAGTAAGTCTAACGTAAAAGATATCCAAGCAAAAAAAAAACACTGACTAAAGTAATTTTATTCTGACCTTAAATAATAATTTACCGGCACTCCAGAATAAACACATCCATTATGGGTAGGTACTTGACGTGATCGCGTGCACCTGCACAATTTGTAGTATCAGAATTATGAGATAACAAAAACATGGATGTGTTTATGCATTGGGTAACCAAAATTTTTAGTGTATTTTCGTAAATTTCGTGTGCGTTTTTTAATTTTTGTTTTATTTAATTAATTAAGTACATTTATAAATATTTCAAAAAAAAAAATTGCATCCCGCCGGTATCGGGAACAGAGTCCAAGCTACCGGCGCCGGCGGTCAGGGCTCCTAACAATGCGAGCCGTGTCCAGAAGTACCGCTTTCTGAATCAAACCCTTGATCCAGCTGCCTAACGAGAGCCTCCTGAGGTGTTGGTCGAGGCTCGTGGCTAATAAACCATTGGCTGACACGACTATCGGTACGACGATTATTCTTATTATTATTTTTACCATTGTCCGTATTTTGGTGGTCTGAATGATTTCTAAAAGTTAGTCCATCTATTTTAATGGGATCTTATAATAATAATAATAAATTGTATTTTTTTGTTTTTGTATTTGAAGAAATATTTAAAAATGTAAGAAATAAGCTTTAAAAAATAAATAAACGGAATAATAATAATAATAAATCTTTATTGCAGACCATACAAGGTCAATTCACATAAAAAAAGAATAAATTTGTTTAAATAAAAATAATGATAAAAAATATAATTCAGTACATAAAACAAAAATGTCAATAAGTTAAAATTACGCCATCAACTGTATAACCTTAAATTCTCTTAACCATGTTCAAGGAGAAATTAGATGAAAACACGGAAGAGGTATTATCATACCACCTCAAAATTCGACGAAAGTTACGGAGGCACAACTGACTTAAAATTAATATTCCTTTGTTATTAATTACAAGGAAACACAATAGAAGTTCCATAGCGGTAAAACCATTGTTCGAGTTACTCTTTTGTTTTCCTTAACAAGTACATAATATACCTTGTTGTATGTACCCGCTTTTATATAGGTTATTTTCTCGATCATACATACATATATGTGATAAAGTCCATTCAAGGGTTCTTTAGAAAACCAGCGTCAGGCAGCATCAGTCTGTCTGACATATCGCTGAAATGGACCTTTTTAGTGCAGCCGTGAGACACACACTTAGTTCTTAGCATACCTACATTTTTTTATTTTTTTATTTTATTTCTATGTACCGTGCGTGTTTCATGTAAGTGCTAAATAAATGTTATTCTTTCTTTCTTTCTTATAAATGATATTTGTTTTGTAAATCACACTAATATTTTTAAGGCGAATGTTTGTGAGTGTGTGTGTATGTTTGTTCCTTCTTCACGCGCAAACGGCTGCACCGATTTAGATGAAATTTGGCATAGAGATTGTTTGAGTCTCGGGAAAGGACATAGGATAGTTTTTATTCCGGGAGTATGTTCCCTTGGGATAATTTTAGACATTCACGCGGGCGGAGCCTCTAATTATAAATAACACTTCAATCTATTTTGGTTAATTTAAATTTGAATTTTCAAATATCTTTATTTCCCATAAAAAATCAAAATAAATGCCCTAACCCTAACCCTAAGATACATTAAACACATAATTATAATAACTAACACTTTATGAGGCCAACAAACTTTGAAAAAACAAAAACTTAACTCTAATAGCTATAAATTTTCCTATTTTCTTGTGGGTATGACAGAAATAAAATAAAGTACCAAAAGTAGATTATTCTTATGATTATTATTAAACTAGATGAGACCGGTGTGTCCTACTGACTATTCGGACAAGCAATATCGAAAGAAATTTAGAAGTCATTCTCTTTTAAAGTTACTAGAATGTATTGGTCAGATCATATGAGAACCATGAAGGTTGTTATATGAGGTGGCCTTTTGAAGAAGCACCACACACAGAACCGTTGGTATAGCTTAGAACTCTAAAGCTGGGTACTGACCAGTGTTACTGGACGTAATGTAACATTCGCAGCGAGCATGTTATGTTACACCGTGACCTAAAATCCGTGTAAAACAAAACACATAAGCACATGTTCGTGATCGTTTCCACGTACTGACTGCACGAATACTCGCTTTGTAAAATGTAACATTACGGCCCGTAACACTGGTCATACACACATGGGAACCTGCGTGGCGTCTCGCAGTTCATCCTATGAGGTTGTCGACTGCGAAACCGGGCTTGCCTGTGCTGGCCTTAATATAATATTAAAGCCTCCAGGCAGGGCTTATAAAAAACTTACAAACTAAGCGACTACACGCTAAGGGCACCCCTTGTGGGGTACGAGCCTCGGCTTAGGGCGAAGCTGGGGGGAGGACAGCTAGGGATGAATTTAGAACTACGGGCTCAGCAGCGCAAGCTGGCTCGAGCAAGGGTCGGGGCGGACATTGACGGGGACGTCGCGGCGGGCCTCGGCGGCGAGGGCGGAAGGACGGCGGTCGTGGTTTGCGTAGTTTTGGAACCTGCCCCAAAGCTCAATAGCTATCCTAAGCTATTGAGCTGTGGGGCAGAGACACCATAGGATAGATCTCTCCAAGGAGAATATTTGTTACTATGATAGGTACCTAACCTGGGTTGTAAGTACGTGAGGAGTTACAATGATCTAAAAATGATATCTTTAATCTTAACGCTATTTGATTGTAAGGCAGAATTGCCTAATCTCCTTTGGTACTGTAACATCAGGGACTCCGCTAGTGTTACTTATTGTGATTATTATAAAATGAAAACGATATTGGAGATTTAAAACATTAAAATATATTTGGCATCTGCCTTCAACGAGGGCTGGTGCCCGAGTCTTTTATAAAAACAAAACATTTTTTCACATTCGTATTTCAAATTCATTTAGTTTTCACCTGACGCTTCCAAAGGCTATCTTGTCTGCCAGAGACCTGCAGACAAGGATATCCTCTTTACATGAGCTACGCCCCTACGAATAGAGGATAAGAGGAAATGCCTCGCAATCATCTATTCCAAATCTTTGGAAGGGTCAAGCGTAACCTACCTATACCTAAAAAGACGTCCCTACCTATAAGCGGATGTGGACGAACAGGGGTGCGTATGCTTCTATAGAAGCAGCTTACACTATGACCTGCGATCAATTATCTTATTAAAATTTACTATGCACCACTTGTGCTTATCAACAACGCAGTCATACCGAAGCCCTGCCGGGGCAAAACCGCTAGAAAAGCTCCGGCACATCGCGGTTGCTTTAACAAATAATGTGAAAACTCACATTCATCCAGATGGGATTTATATCTATAATTTATAATATTATAACTTTAAATTCCTCGGACGCTATCGAGTCAGAGAAAAAGAAGGTCATACTAATATAAATATACCTAACTGTTGAACCTACTCCAGCGATCCGCACATAACAAAGAAAATCAAATATACATTAATTGACATTAACTAAGAACTGTGGGTCACCAATATCAGTTGAACCAATGGTGACAACTAGTCACCCTCTGCGAAAGGCTATGCCCCGTAAGCAGAGTTGGCATCAACCTCCATGGCGCCCTCTCACTCCCCTCTCTTCAGGATGGACCATAGTTCCCTATAGTTAACTTATATTTTTCAAACTGGAGTAACTTCAGCCTATCTGACCATAACATTCTGTCTTCATCTTTGAACAAGTGACCTTCTCTTCCTCGCCCGGCTGCGTCCCTCACGCACGTACGAGTCCATTTTCAGTATCCACATGAAAAAGAATAATCTAATTAATAAACTATTTAACAAAAAACACTAAAATAATAGTTTGTTTACATTAATTCAATGTCAATGCAATTGACATTTATTTTGTCATCGCATTTTATTTTATTTTCTAACATGAAACCTATTTACATGAACTTGAAATTCATCCGATGATAGTTTCGGATACAAACAAATATTTTTTAAAAGGCCCATATACAACCTACGTAGTTTGATACCCCTAACTGTCTGTCGCCTAGAAGTATAAATCATCACTTCCATACATGGAATTCTGTTCAACCTGTGCTTTTTTATATAAACTATAGCACAACATGACAGATTATTTTTCATATTATGACAGCCTATGAATGCAAGAAAATAAAATTATTTGTGAATCGATAATCTTCGAACTTGATAAAGTATAATGCTAAGAGGTCAGCAGAAATCTGGAAAAATATTTAACATACTAAATCTACCTAGTATAAAAAGTGGAAACTCAAATAGTTATAAAATTCTCAAAATATTACGTTTCCTGACTTTGTAATTATATAAAATTGTCTCGAATTTCTTTCTAAAACCTTTCCAAAATAAACACTTAAGTTCAAGTGATTGTTTTACCAAATCATTTATGGAATATTTTGTATGATTTGATGAATACGACTTTATTTTATGTTTATAAATATATGTGGAATGTTTCCTTATCTTTCTTCTTACCCTTATCTTATATATTTTAGTGCGGGCACGAAGAGAAAATTTAATTTTAATATTCAAAGACATATTTGTGTATGTAGTATGGGTGTTTGCTTTGTCCCCGTCGAATAAAATCAAATTACTCGAGATTATTGTATTACAACCATTTGACTCAATAGCTAAGCCTGCTAAAATGTCCGTTTCATCCAAATCCTTGGACACCATGGGGAATTGAACCTCGTATTGGACCATCTCCTTCGGTTCGGTCTGCAATACAATGGATTCTTCGACTCCCTTATCCTCAAAAACGCGATCCACTTCAATGCAAGCATTGGTGTTGTTGTCGGGATTACGTAGAGGTTCCGACAACAGTTTCTCTTGCTTCTCTGGAATCAGATTATGATTAAATATTGGAATGGACACTTGGAGATTTAAAACATTAAAATATATTTGGCATCTGCCTTCAACGAGGGCTGGTGCCCGAGTCTTTTATAAAAACAAAACATTTTTTCACATTCGTATTTCAAATTCATTTAGTTTTCACCTGACGCTTCCAAAGGCTATCTTGTCTGCCAGGGACCTGCAGACAAGGATATCCTCTTTACAGTACCTACACCGGTCGACCATGACCTGAATTAGGACATAGAATACTTTTGGATGGAAATACATGGTACTTATTATTTTTAACTTTGACGCAGACGAAGATGATAGCAAAAACTAAGATAAAACTTATTTCCTTATCCAGGTGTTCCGTGAATTCTTCATCCACGCTGACAGTCCCAAGCGCCTGCGACGAGGAGATTCCACCATCATTCGTTACAGGATCTTCAACTACTTGTATGAACCTCTTAGTGTGAGTACCATAACCAATCATCACGCCTGCAGCCCCAAAGGGTTTAGGCACAGGTGTATCTATAGTCCATATACAGCGTGTTCCTTTTGATATTCCAGAAATTTAAGGTATTAATCAGATCACCTAAGAGAGTCGAATTAAATATTTCTCAATTCAAACATTTTTAACCGACTACAAAAAAAGGAGGAGGTTCTCAATTCGGTTGTACTTTTATTGTTGTGTTCGTTCACTCATACTTCGATAGGAGTAACCTAATAACACTTACTCGACCCGGAAAATGAACCCGGTATCTTTACTACTACTCAGTAACGTACAATTTAATCTTGGTGTAAGTATACATGCAGTATGTGTGCCATGTAAAACGTCCCTTTGAAAGAGTTAATGTACACTTGACTTGATGCATTAAAATTGCGGTGGGGAGTGGTTCATCATTACGTGATGTGTGTTAAAAAAAAAACTTAATATTCTGTGAATATTTCAAGCGTCTACCTGCTGACCTACTATGACGTGCTAACTATCACGGTTCATGAGATACAGCCTGGTGACAGACAGCGGACGGGCAGCTGAGTCTTAGTAATAGGGTCCTGTTTTACCCTTTGGATACGGAACCCTAAAAAAAAAAAAATATTAACTGATTAAAAAAAACACAATATGAAAAGAACTATTCAAGGCTAAAAAAACCTAATAACTAATCTTCCATCCCCAGGTTCAAATCCAAATCCTCACAGACCCCCACGTGGAAGGCCCCAAGGACCTGGTGGAGACAGCCTGCGTCAGGGCTCGAGCATCCATCGCACGACGAGTGGAGATCAGGGCGCGGGTCGCTGGACCTGCCAAGATCCGGATCCGGGCTAAGGCTGTCAGCGATGGCAACTGCGGGAATGTTACCAGTGGGAGGACTGGTGTCAGGTAGATAAATAAATAAAAATGTCTTTATTGTCGCCAGTTAATACATTCATCTTAAGTTAATCTAACACATGCATCGTATATTAATGTATTGCACAAAAGGTACTGCTACTGATTCCCAAGCTAAGCTTAAGCTTATATTTTGGGAAACAGTGTTCAGCCGCAGGAAGTATCACATTATAAAATACGAATACATTGGTTTGAATGTCGCTGCAGTAGACTAACAATATTCTTAGGATAACTTTCGGTAATTCTTATTCTATATTCTATTTTTTTATTTTATTTAAGTTTTACAGATGTGTGTGGGTGTGTGTGTATGGTGTGAGTGTGTGTATAATAATAATATCTTGGGACAACTCACACACGGTCATCCGATCCCAAACTAGGCAGAGCCTGTGCTATTGCAACCAGACAACTGATAAACATACTTATATATTTCTAAATACATACATATTATAGACAAATTACATCCAGACACAGAACAAATGATCATGCTCATCACACAAAGATTTGTCCTGGGTGGGAATCGAGCCTACGACCTCTGGTTTAGCAGTCAGGGTCAGTAACCACTAGAACTATGCCAGAAGGTCTTCCGTCCTCTGATAGTCTAATAGTTGAAGCCATTAAGAAACTTTACCTTTAAGTTCGTGTCTGCTAAGAGAAGTAATTATGATTTATAAAAAGAAAATGTCTCCCTGTGGAATTAATGTAATGAATGTAAAAACCTCTTCTTCTGCCAGACTACGAGAAACAGCTTAACAGCCATCATCAGGCCCTTCTCCCTTATATTTCCGATTTCCAAATAGTAAACAATTTGAAAATCGGAAATATGCCAGAATGTATTGTCATTGGCTTATCGTTATGGGTAGAACACGAAATTTTTATTTTATTTTATTAATGTGTTTAATTAGTGATTGATAAGTTTTAAAATTTACAGTGATGAAGTTGTCATCAAAATTGCCGTTGACTCCGAGGGAGTACCCATACGAGAACAGAAATCCATTCTTCTGTGTGGAAATAGTAAGTTCATTACATAAAACAGAACAATCCTCATAAAATGTTCTCTTATAGCATAGAATACTAAACATTTTTCTTACTATCTTTGCAGGTAGCTCCGAAACCAGCAAGTCCGAAGTAGTATGGAATTGGCCTGCCGTGAAAGCAGTACCTAACACTGAAACATTGACCGTCTGGGCAGTTGGCGATGTCACTGGACCTTTGTTAGCTGTAAGTGAATTAAATAAAGGGGAGGCTACGCACCTGTAGTACCCCTGGTATTGCATATGTCCATAGACTACGGTAACACTTACCCATAAGGGAGACCTCCTGTAGGTATATTACCCAATGTTTTGCATATACACCTTCAATTTCTACGATTCTCAAGTAATTTTGAGGGTCACCAATAAGAACACTGATGGATAAAAACGCGTCCTATCTTTCGGACAGGCATCTGCAAGCACGAAGAGATTGTACACTCATCCTGATATCTCAAGCCATCACTCTCAAAAATGTTGGCCTTTCGACAATCGCTATCGCTGATACAATACCACTTGGTCTAAAGCCGCTGGACACTATGACAATATGACAATACCGTCAAATATCATAAGCTAAATATGCCTAAAAAATCCAACAGGATGCGGACTCCCTACTCAGCATACCTCGAGGCTGCGGAGAACAGAACATGGCGCAGCTGGCCACCAACTTACTGGCGCTGAACCAACTGGAGCCGAGCTCCATCGCGGCACTCACTGCGAGGGAACATGTGGCTAGAGGTAAGTTAGCTCTCAACATGCTGTTAAGAACATTAAGTTGGTTGGTTGGGTAAATGGTAGACTTCCCAAGTGGTGTCATGGTCACCAGGTCAGGATCTGATCATGAGATCCTGGAGAAATAGAGGAAAGTCTTCAAGTTTCTATAGACACAATTAAAGATTTGGGTGATCACCATTTCAATTTGGTGAAGATCTGATGAAGAACTTCGGAGATAGGCAACGGAACTCTTCAATAAATGATAGCAAATGGACCAGGACTGCTGAAATCGCATTTCTGTTAATTTTTTGCACCAGTTCATAACATAACATCACGTCGATACGCTGCAAAGGGGTACGCACATGTGAATGTCAATTTATTCGTGGAGATTCACCACCAAAAAGTTTAAAATAAAAAAATTTCGTACAAAATAATACAACAAATTTCCAAATAAAAGCACTTCAAAATATAAAATAACTTTGAAGTCGGTGTAAAAAAACGAAGAAACAAAACCAAAACTAAGTTTTTTATAACAACAAGCCTTTTCAACTCCGTTGGAGTCGGCTTCCATTCTAACCGGATGCAAATGAGTACCAGTATTTTACATGGAGCAACCCAGTAACTGAGTAACAATGTCTGAATTCTTGGCTTCTGACTACCCTATCAAAGATAGAAGAATTTTATATATTGATTCCTAGTGCCTTCTCTGTATGAGACAAGGCCTTTGTAAATTGATCAGTCTGACAGCAATTAATGGTAAATCTTGCATCCCGTAACGACTGTCAAAGATCTACAAATGACAGCCGGCACCAACAGCTTAATGTGCTTGCCGAGGCACAGAGGAATCTCGGTATGTTAAGATGGTCAGCTATTCAACACCCGAACTTGGCAAACGTGGTTTAACCTCGTGGAGCCACCCATGCGGCTGTTCCGTTAAAAAGTCTTCGTATTTGTAAAATTACTACTTGCAGGGTTCACTCGTCAGCTGCAGTACGTGCACCCGTCAGGCGGGTTCAGTGCCTTCGGACCTTCTGATGCTACCTCCTCCACTTGGCTTACTGCATTCGTTGTCAGACATATGAGGAGAGCCCACAAGGTAAGTCCTGACTCCTCACGTAGGTACTTAATTGTACTTCGCTGGTTTGAATGCAAAAAGCTGGTTTCCAAACAAAAGAAACATCTTTTGTTTGGTTTATTTCGATAGTTTAGTGCGTTTTTAATCGGTGCGGTGTATTTTGTTAATTTTTCTTTGTAACATTAAAGACGATAGCCACAGTCACTGACCAGATTGAAGACGTTGATAACGGATTTATACAGTTGCGATTGTGGCACGCTTTAGATATCCCAGGCGAATTTGTACTGGATGATCTCTAACTTCTGATCTTAATAATAAGTTATTTCCACACAGGTCTTATGGCCAAACCTGCAAGTCCCGCCCGCAATCATTCGCGCTGAGCGGTGGTTGCTCAACCAGCAGATGGAGAACGGCTGCTTCAGGAACGAAGGTCAAGTGTTTCATAGAGAACTCAGGGTACGTACCTACTTACCTTCACTTAATAGCCTTCGAAAGTGATGCCAAACCTAAAAGATCTTAAATCAAAAATATCAAAATTTTGGCTCTCACCTATTTCGCCGGTATATGATCCCTTAGCATAGTAGCGAAGTTACTTATAGTTTTATTTTACCACTAGCTGCACCCCGCGGTGTTACCCGCGGCTTATCAGATACTCCGCGTAAATGTCGGAAATTATCCGAAGGGAACACACTTCCGGAATAAAAAGTAGCCTATGTATTAATCCAGAGTGTCAGCTTCCTGCATACCTACAAATTATCAAATTGGTCCAGCCGTTTGCGCGTGAAGAAGTAACAAACACACACACACAAACACACTCACAAACGTTCGCTTTTATCATATTGTGTGATGTGATAAGCTGAAATTGCGAATAATTTACGGTAATGACCGTAAATTATTCGCAATTTCAGTTTTTTTTCAAATTCACGTTTTTTTCCAGTTACTTGTTTTCCTCGAGATCTTTGCAACGTAGAATTCGGCAGTGTGCCTAACACCAAAAAATATTGTTAATTGTTATACATTTCCAGGGCGGCCTCAACGACGAAGGCGAGATCGCAAGCGTAGCCCTAACAGCTTACGTCATAACCTCCCTAATAGAAAGTTGCTCCCCCCTTTCCCACCGCGTCATCCGCAACACCCTCTCTTGTCTCCGAGCCTTCCCTCCTCTGAAGTCCAAGACTCCGACCAGGGTCTACGCTCAGGCACTCCTGGCATATGCCTATATGAAGCTGCAGGATTACGAAGAGGAACTGAGGAGTACCAATGAGGCCAGCTTGAGAAGGAGTGTGGGCGGGTTGGAGGAAAATGAAGGGGTTCGACAGGTGCTGGAGCTACTGAAGGTTGCGAGGAGGAGCGGGGAGTACGTGTGGTGGGAGGCTAGTGAGTAGAATTTCTCTTTATGTCGTTAATAGAATTCTCTAAAGACTGTTTCTGAATTCAGATCAACAATTTAATATTTGTGTCGTTAAGATTCCCCTTAAAATGAAGACCTTGAATGGTTTGACTGGAAAATCTATAAATTGATATGCGCTGTTCAGACAGGCGCTTGCAGTCTACTGTCAATGGATGGATTGGCTGAATATATTATTATCTATATGCGCTACCCTCGAGGTTGTGCAAGAATACATATATCTAGGCCAAATTATACAACTGGGGCGGCACAACTTTGATAAGGAAGCGACCAGAAGAATACGCTTGGGCTGGGCGGCCTTCGGGAAGCTACGTGGTATCTTTGAATCGTCGATCCCACAATCCCTTAAGACCAGGGTCTTTAACCAGTGCGTCCTTCCCGTAATGACTTACGGAGCCGAAACGTGGACACTCACCATAGGCCTGGTCCACAAATTCAAGGTTGCTCAGCGTGCAATGGAGAGAGCAATGCTCGGGATTTCTCTGGTGGATAGAATTCGCAACGAAGTCATTCGCCAGAGAACTAAAGTCACCGACATTGCGCGTAGAATGAGCATGCTGAAGTGGAAGTGGGCCGGCCATGTCTGTAGACGGACAGACGGTCGATGGAGCAGACATGTGGTAGAGTGGAGACCGCGTATGGGCAAACGTAGTGTGGGACGCCCTGCGGCACGATGGATCGATGATTTGAAGAAGGTGGCTGGCAGCGGATGGATGCGGACCGCTCAGGACCGGGATGGTTGGCGATCTTTGGGGGAGGCTTACGTTCAGCAGTGGACGGCAATTGGCTGATATGATGATTATTATCTATTGTCAATTCGCATTCGACATCACCTCTGCCTGAACGACGCATAAAATGGTGACGTTTACGTAGTGCAGTCCAAGTTTAGAGTTTATGGAAACTGGCCTCTTCTGAAGTTTGAAAATGTTATCTGTTTGCAGGCAGCCTGTCCACCTCCATAGAAGCGACATCGTACGCTCTGCTGGCGCTGGGCTCGGCGCCGCGCTCGCTGTCCCCGAGCGCTCGCACGGACGCGCCGGCCGCCGCGCGCTGGCTGCACGCGCACAGGACTGCTAGCGGAGGATTTATATCTACCCAGGTGTGTAAGCTCATCATTATATCCTACATCTTGGAAGTTGATGTGGTAATGACTCGACCAAATTAGTCGTAGAAATAATGTGGCAGACGTTAATAAAGACAAAACTGACAAACGTTGTGGGGCAAAGGCCTCCGCCATAGTTTTCCAGACACTCTTTTTCTTGAGCCACCTCCAACAGCCCTATAATGGTCTGACAGGAGTTTCAGTTTCAGAAATCGAAGTCGCAGAATTAAAATAGCTTAAGCAAAGGCTTCATTAAAGCCTTGGCATCAGACCAGATTAGTAAATCTTCCATGCATTCCAGGACACCCTAGTCGCCTTGGAAGCTCTAACAGCCTGGTCCACCCAAGCTGTCGACACCAACCTGACGCTGACAGCGCGCTGCAGCAAAGCGGAGCATCGCCTCACCCTGCAGCCAGGAGTCAAGATACCTGATGTCGTGAACATGAAGCCGGGAGAACAGCTTAATGTGTCTGTTGAAGGTAGGAACTTGGTACTGTGGCTATAATACCAGATGGTAACTGTTTTACTGCAGAGTAAAGTCTTTTCCTCATGTAGAGAAGCATTTAGCATTGATTAACCAGACTCGTTCAACGGCCGGACCTATTATGTCGTGTTAAACCAATCTTCCTGAATCAACACGCAGATATGGGTCGATGGAAACTTAATGACATCAGTGAAGTTCACTTCCCTGCTGGCGCACATAAACTTGCTACTGCGTAGTGACACACGGAATGTTCCGAGCCTGACTCACTGATTAGAATTACTTCAACAATGGTCCCAGTTCTGTTGGAGATATTAAACTATTGGTATCACAATGACTCTTGAAACGGGTTGATTTTAGACACGCATACGATTTTTGCTTTTATTGTTGCGGATGTTGTTTAACTCCATATTTTGTTCATGATTATATTTACTGCCATGGTTTAGTTAACGTCTTTCCTTTGCCCATGTTATCATCTGCCTTGCGTTTACCCAATTTCCAAATATTGGAGTTATATTCCAATCTAACCTGGATGCAGCTGAATGCTAGTATTTTGCATGAACCGACAACCTATCCTCCACAACACGATACTCTTCCACAAGTCTTTCCACGTGAGGACAAGAACTAATAGTCCCTCGTGTCCGCCAGGTACCGGCTGCGCCCTAGTGCAAGCCACTCGCACATACAACATCCTGTCAACGACAAGCGCTCCGGACAAGCAGCTGTCAGTGCAGGTGTCGGTGCACACTGACGGGCCCTTCGACTGTGACAACGGAACCAACTGCTTGTGCGCTGCTGTTATTGAGGTCAGTAAATTGGCGCTCACTAGGATCGCTAGTTCAGGGCTTTGGGTTTTAAGTTGAACAAACTAATAGTTAGTAAGTAGACAACAACTCATGAGCAGAAATCGGAATAGGTAGACTAATATAGTCTACCTAATGTTCGTGGAAGTAAATAACATAGAGTTGACACCTCTTGTAAAATCCCGAAATCACATATACGTGACAAGCAAGCGCGTGCCCTGCAATAATCGCTGATTGGTGAGATCTGACCGCCCAGAAGCATAGCTGAGCGAGTATTATCTTTGATAGCTCTTGTCGCTGCAACCAGCTAGTGATAAGAGAGTTCTCGCCGACAGTGTGATCGGCCAGCTATCGACTATAGATGTATGTATCTCTTTTACTCACACGGGACAAACTATTTTCTCGCTGAGCTAACGGACAAAAGATATAGAATCTTTTGTCCCTTTGCTCAGCGATAAAATTGTTTTTAGCTAATCGCTTCCTCGTCAGCGGTGAGACAAGTACCTTAACCATTCCTGTGTCCCTCAGGCGTGTGTGATGTGGACGGGCAGTTTCCCGGAGATGGCTCTACTAGAAGTGACACTCCCGGGAGGATTCGGAGCCGACGCCCAACTGCTCTACTCACAACTACGTAAAAGTACCACACGTAAGTAATAAAATAAATCACCGTGGCCCTGGAACGCAAAGGGCTTTAGAAGGAACACGGATGGGTTTTGGTCAGTAAGAGTCTGACACGCCCTTCCGCTCCACCCAGAGCAGAAGAAGTCATTTAATGGTTTCCCATCTTTAAAAAGAATTAAGTAATAAAGTAAATAAACCAATTTTACATTAACCAAACTACATACGAATAGGTATAGGTATACCATGATACAAACTCATCACATTTTTTTGCCTTTTCTTCATCGGTGTTAGAATTTGATCTTAAGCTGAGACCTGAAAAGCGAACTTTGACTTTGTTGAATCTACAACGTTTTATTCAAGCATAAATCTTATTAATCTCTTATATAAATAATGCATCTGAACTTCACACAAATATGGTTAATTGCTTGAGTTGAGCAAGATCGCTTGCCCAAGACCACCGTCTCAATAGATGCAGCAAATTTATATCAAGACAAAAATCGAACTATCGTTAGTATTCCTTGAACCATCTCATCAAACACATATTTCCTCTCCCCAGTACTACGGCGCATAGAACTGACTCCCCCGAGCAACCGCGCGACGTTCTATCTCGGCAGCCGCGACGGTAGCGACACTAGCGGCCATGTCGGTCATCAGTGCTACAACATCCACGCCACAGGACCCAGAGTCAAGACCCGACCAGCATATGCCAGGGTTCAGGATTACTACGCGCCTAACATAAATGACACAAAGGTATGGTCATCCACCCAGTCATTTTACCTTAACCCTTCTCATATATGCGAAGTAGGCGAGGGACGAGACGAGCATTTTATAAATCCCCCTCATTTACAAAAAGATGATCGTAAATAGTTTTTTCTAAGGGTCTAAGGGTGCTCACAGGGCCCTCTTTCTGTGTTTAATAAATATGCACAGAAAACGAGTTAGTATTTTGATGGTCTCTTTCATAGCAAATAGATGGTCTCTTTCATAGCAAATATTATGAGGGTTGAAGTGGTTGTAACTTTAAGTTAGCAAGTTCGGCTAGTTTGCTAGTTTCTAACTAAGATGATTTAAATTGATAATGATAATCTCATCTTTTTCCAGGTATACACCATCCCGGAAGAATGTCCACCACGCATCATGCACGAAAGTAACGACTACCTAACATCAGACAACTTGTTCGCCAAAGCGAGGTCCGCTGACAGCGACGACATTGTCATTACTCACGACTTCTCCTTCGATGATATTCCCGAAGGCATACCCCTTGACGACCCACTCATGTTCGACCACATATTGGCCGAAAACGACAACTTCAGACTTGCTGAGGAAAGACATCAAGAAATTGGAAGACTAAAAGAGCCAATGCCTTTAAAATACTTCAGTGCAGACGTTCAACATCATAACGTCGCGGATAACGTACTTCAACAACATATCTCAGCTCTAAAATCCGCTGAACAAAATCAAAGACATTTCGATAACGCTGTAGCTGGATATTTCAGAGCAAGCGATCCGGCAAAACCAAGTATAAGTAAGAGTAAAGAAAAGGATATTAAATATAGCAATGTAATAGGCGGATATTTAAGCATGACAAAGGTCACAGATACAGGACTTGGTCATTCTGGCAAAGTCGTTATTGAAAAAGAGCAAACAAATGAAGGTGTATCAGCAGAGCATGGCTTGGAGAACATTGTAGCTGAAAATATGCGCCTCAACGATAGCAGTGAAAAAGGTCAAAGTAATATTGGCTTTGGTGTAGACGGTACAGTTACTAATTATGCCGCAGACCATAGCGGTAAGAATGAACGTTACTTTGGGATGATTGATGAAATGGGTGCCGATTATAGCCACTTCAACAATCGTGTAAGCGGAAATAACAAGACAAATGACAAAATACATGAAGTTCAAAGTTATCTTGATCTTAATGTAAAGGAAAAAAATAGTTCAGACGTAAGTAGGTTTGTAGTAAATCATGATAATTTAAACACAGCAAAAAAATTTAAGACCAATGAAAACTCTTTTAAAGACGATGCTAATCCAAACATTGATATGAGGTTCAAACTAGGGCCAAATTTGAGCTCAGTTCATGATTACAGTAATGTTCGCAATTTAGCAATAAGTAATGCTAAGTCCAATGAGGCAACAGCCATCAAAGATCATATTTATTTTTACAATAATGCAAACGAAAATGCTATGACTATAATGGAAACAGAAATAGACCCACCGAATACATATAACATTGATAGTGAACTCAAAATAGAAGCCCTTAAAAACAATAAGGATGAGTCCAAATTAGATACACGAAATAATCTAGTTAGAGAAATTGATTCTCTAAACAATGTGGCGAACCAACAACTAAATGAAACGAAATCAAAATTTCAAGGACATCAAAGTGGTTACAAGCTTTTTAACGCATTTGCGGAGGATGATAAAATAATGAACCTTAACATAAACAATCAAAAATCAGACGACACTTTTGACAGTTACAACATCCAAGAAGAACCAAAAAGTAGAGAAAAAGATATAAAAAGATCTAACAAAGAAGACGTTACTTCGGAAACTAAATCTGAGAAAATCCTAACAGAGTTAGAAACTGAAAATAACAAAGGCGTAGATAATCCAAATTTAGCTGATTTCCACGTGATAGATACTGAGAAAGATTTAGAAGTACCCGCCGGGATTGAAGGACCAATACCGGCAGCAGTCCTTCCACCGCCAGGCTTCGTTCCACCTGCACAGGGGCCCGTAGACGCAAGAAGATTGGAACATAAGAACAGACCATTCAACGATGCCAGAGCAGTTTTTGGCGAAGCTGTACCGCCACCGCCGAATTTCGTACTACCGCCAAAACGGAATAGTCAGTTTAGAATGAAAGCATCACCCACGGAAGCAGACTTATCTTTTAGCGACGAGAGACCAGTAATGTTCGATGGACTACCTCCATCTGTTAATTTTCCTGTACTACCTTTTCAAGGTTATGGAGGACTCCAGGACCCATATGCAGCGTACTCACCATCGAGTATAGAAAGGGCGTTTGGTACTATTCTTCCGCCAAAAAGTTATGATACAAATACAGATTTAAGGACATTGCACAGTATCGATACACCTAACGGTCGGTATTTTTATTTTCAAGCTGATGATGGATATGATGTCAATAGGAAGTTTTTTATCCCTGTAAGTTAGAAGAATTTGTGTCAATTAACTTTTTTAAGGTTTTGACTATTTTAACGCATTTGCGTGAAGGTAGATCATCTGCATTTATTTAGTGTAGTTCCCTTGTTTAGATTTCTGTAGCTAGACAGATATTAGTGACTACTTTGTAGTGTAATTATAAAAGCAATGTTGTTATAATCGTCGATTCGTACCCATTTCAATCGAAGTGCCGAAGGGCCTCTGCAAGACGGCTTCGGCCCTAAGCAGGTACGCCTCCCAAAGGTCCAAAACCCCAGGGTCCCAAGAAATATCAACGCAATACAAAAAATGCTATATTTTATCACAAGAGACATATATTGCAAATTAATATTAGATAAGGATGTGTGTTTAAAAAGGCTGGATTAACTATGACCAATCTCTTTCTATGCCCCCCATAATCGAGGTTAACCTTTTGACCGCTAGAGCATAAACGCATCGGCGTGCCCCCGACGCCAAGCCACAAATTCGCCGTACTTTTTGTCACATATCTGTGACGTTTGGCGTACAGGGCACGCACTTGTTTGTCATGTATACGTGACAATGGCCTTCAAAAGTCTAATGATTTTACTATACTAGGCATAGTTAAGATAGAAATACTATTTCCACAATATGTTTTGATATTAATGACAGGCGAGAATGGAAGATGAAAGCGGGTCACTTATGACAAGGACAGGAAAAACATACGACAAATTTAATAACAAACGGTACTACTTGTTGTATTTTAATATATTCTACGTATCGTTTTTCCTTTTAGACTGCAGATAATGACAACAATAATTCTTAAGAAAACAATGAGTTTGATGAAATATTAAAAACAATTAAATACGCAAAAGAGAGATAAGTTTTATCTCTATATATATAGGTAGTGTTAATGACATTTAAAATGATAGATTATTAAGTAGGTAGCTATTATCTACTTATTAGTTGTATGTTTGTATTGTTAAGATTGCATTGTATGCAAAATATTGCGAATGGTCGCTAAATATGACTTGCCAGTAAGGACTCGATATTATTATTTAAGTTAAGTGTGAATGATAATAATAAGTTTTAGCAAAGAATTGAATTTTAGTTAAGTAATTATTGTATTCTAAATCGCGATACGTGGCCGCGGCAAACGACGAGAAGATGGCGGAACGATTTGAATGTCTTCCTTCGAAATTGTTAAGTGATACAGAACCGGGAACAATGGAAGGAGTGGAGGGACGCCTTTGCCAAGGACTAGGACAGCTCAGGCTGATAAATAAATATAATACTTAATATATTATAATAAGGTACCTATGTATTGTTCTAAGCAAAATTGTTTTCCCACTGGTGCTACACATGCATCGCACCTAAAGTAGGTCTAAATAGCCTGATATATATTTTAAAATAATTATATTAAATATAGCTGGTAATTATTTATTTATCTTATATAAATATGTACCTAGTTGTTTGTTCTGTCAAATTATTATAGGCTGTGAATAAACTATTTGAATGTGATTGGTGTATAATTTTCCTTGAGGAAGGAAACACTCTTGTTATTGTTCCAGAATGGTGCGGGATAACTGTTGCCATTTCAATATTAATTATTCTGAGTTTCTACATACGGTGATAATCTTGTGTGTATATTTTTTTTCACTCTTACTGACTATCCGTGTTCCTTCTAAAGGCCTTTGCGTTCCAGGGCCGCGGTGACTTTCTCGAACAAATTCCGCAAACCTGGCAGGCTCTGGCCCTAGCGGACCTCGTCTTCTATGCTGACATCTCTTTGAGGCGCGCGTGGAACACAACGCGCCATCGACCCGGGCCTGGTTGTGATCGGACAGCGAGCCACCCAACGCTCGCCGTCGGCAGGCTCGCGTCTACGGTTGTGTAGGTACCTACATTTCAACTTGGTATTTATGAGAACTGAGAACATTTTCAGAATTTCTTCTACAATTCTGAAAAAGTTCTCATTTCAAAAATACCTAGCAAAAGAACCTCGGTGAATGCTTTTCCCTAACAACGGAAACCAACGGGCTGTCTGTCCGTCCGTCCGTCTGTCTGTCAGCGGGCTCTGTTTCATGAACCGTAATAGGTTGTCACTTGAAATTTTCACAGAGTGTGTATTTCTGTGGACGCTATAACAAAAAATAATAAAAAAAATTAAGAGGGCTCCCCTACTAAAAAACCAGATGGCGTTGTAAGTACCTACTATACCGCCAATTTAGCTGACAGATGATGTTCCTAATTTAAATCTCGTTATTGCCCGGCTTGTAATCAAATGCAGTTCACTCTGATTGCAACTAATTATTATAAAATAATTTATGCTCTGGCGTTCAAAAGGTTAACTTTGAAAATCAACCCGTGAGGCTGTTATTGACTATGTACAAATAACAAAATGTACCAACAGGAAGATAGATTACAGCTCTGCCTATCCTTTAGGGAAAAGAGGCGAGAAGTTGTTAATATACCCAACGTAATTCTATAATTACTACAAATTCCATTACTCATAGCTCCAGGCACGCAGCCTGCATTTATTTCCATAGCCTGCGTAACCGTGACGTCATTCAGTGACGTCACTCGCGACCTTTCCACCCCGTACTCCTAACGTGCGGCTAAAGTAATCGAGTGAACAACCACTCCAATCGAGATGAGATCACTTTATCGAAGTGCTTCATAAGAGCAAAATAGTAGTCGTTTACCGCCACTACTGACAAACTTGATTTACACCGGGGGACTTGCAGTCAAGAGTGGAATAGGTTACCTTTAGGCAAGCGTGCTCCATCGCCGACCAAATTATTGCTTACCAGCAGGTGAGACAATGGTAAAACTTGAGAGTACTTTAAAAAAAACAACGGGTTGCACTCCGGGAGTGCCGGCAGAAGTGAAAACTTGAACATTAACGTTGTGCATTTTTGATATTTTGGAATGGTTAGGGAATAATTTCGCACGAATTGCTTTAATTATCAGTATAAAAGTACTATAATTTTTGTGGTAAATTACAATATTCATTTATTGCGCTATCGTACACAAACATGACATTACATTACATTTAAAATTGAACACATCAGAACTTTCCCTCCATCTTACGAATTTTCGATCAGGTCACGTGTCCTGACGCGAGTTTAACATTTTTTACCCATACCAAAAAGTGCACATCACCGCTAAAGAAGTTTACACTTTAAAAAATGCCCTTAAAACTCTCTAGGTATTACTTGTTTTGATGAACAATGTATGGACAAATAGGTTAGGTAGATAATAATACTCTAGCTAGACATACATACTCCTTCGTTAACCACATCATCGCTTACCATCAGGTGAAATAAGGGTCGAAACATAATAGTTTAGCGCCAACGAATGGACTTCAATGGACTGTGTAACTTTCGTTGCAAACCGTACAAATAATTGTGTAACTGACACTGGAACATTGCAATCTTTATTAGATTATAATTTCTCGATATAGGTATTATGAAAAAATCATTTTGATACAATAAATCCCACCCAAATTGAAAATATAGCCGTATCTTATTTTAAAAAATAGTTTATAATTTCACGCGATATTTTACAATGTTACGGCGTTTGCCATTTTCTGGTGACATTTCCAAGGCATACGCAGACGGATTTCACGTCCTCTGAGTCAACAGGTAAGTACTTAACTAAATTATCGACCTTTTGGCCCTTACGAATTTAGGGGAACACCGCATGCATAAATACATAAATGAAAGGACAACGGCGATCACGATACAGAACCTTCTACACAAACCTATTAGGTACTAGCCCCAGTTTCCGAATTTGAAGTTAAGAACTTATCGAACTCCAGTTTGAAAAGTCTTATGCTAAACTTCGAGTTTCCATAAAAAAAACCGAGAGATGTAAATCTCAAAGATACTATCCATTAAAAAAAAGAAAAAGCAGAAAAGTGGTTTATCGAACTTAACGAAAACTCTCTTGAAATTCCTGTGAAGACGTCAAGGACAATAAAGACCATCGATATTTTCAAACGTTCCTAATTTTTTTATAAACACTAAATATAGTAACCTTTTTAATAGGTAACTATATTTTCGAGCCGTTTGGGGTTGAAAACATCGGGCCGTGGGGCCCTTGTGCTCAGAGCCTTTTCAAAAAAATTTCGAAACGGCTGGTTGACAATTCCTGTGACCCAAAAGCCGGCTTTTACTTTGGCCAGAGGCTAAGTATTGCCATTCAACGTGGCAATGCCGACAGTTTGTAGGGCACATTACCAGCTGACAGCGTTGAAGACGAATTTTTTGACGCAATATGATCGTTCGTTTTAAGTTTAGTTTACCTACTTATTTGTATTTTTGCGGTTTTATTCAACACATTGCATACTCCAATGTTTGCCATGTGTGAAAATATCTCCTGTATATTTATATATATTTTTTTCTTTATTCAATTTTGTAAGTTTAGTTTATTTATTTATACAAGTGTTAGTAAAGCATATTAATTAAGAAAAAATTATATATTAATACTTAATTGTTAATAAAAATTATATAAAAAAAACTATTGGTAGGTAAGTACTAACTAATGGAAATGTTTTCAAAACAGGTACCTACTACCTACGTACCTACCTATGTAGACTTTGTTGACCAATCAGCATACGTTAGTACATATTTTTTTCCGTAAAAATACCAAAATAACTTATCATCAGTCAGTAGATAAATTATCTCTTTATGTCCGTTGACAGTCGATAATAATATTATACAAACAACAGAATACCGCTAACATTCCACAGTTAAGTATCATCTATATAGTCTGGCCATGGTCATACCACAAATTACGCTAATGCTTTCGACACGCTGAAGTATGTCGGGCATTTGCAAAATGGATGATGCCGTTATGGCCGTTTCATTTGTGTACAGAAGCCAGCAAGCTACCCGAAACTGTCAAATTTTGAAACAGTTTAAACTGCGATCTCAGCGAAAATGGATCCTACTTATTAACGTGTATGAAAATATCAATCTGGACACTAGCCTACCTACTTGATAATACAGATATTATATCAGTCAGTTGAGTCAGACAATCTGATAAGGAGATACGCTTCACAATCATATTTATTTTGATCCACACACCTACCTCCTTATAGTAGGTGTGCTAATCGAATAATCCGACTTTTATAACTTTTGCTTTAAGCAACTCGACAAAATTTAATCCGAAAAAAAACAATCTGGCAAAAGGGAACCCCATCCAACGTAACCGCTATTATAATGTAGCCTTTGTCAAATGAAATCATTTATAGTTAGGTAAGTACCTATAGTAGTCTACTTGAACTACCTATTGGTCTTAAAAAGTTAATTGAAAATCTTACCTTATCAAGATTATGTCATGTCCAATTCAGTTGAACTTGAACATAACTTCAAAATTCATTCCAAGTTTGAAGTACCTAGCAATATCTTCTCTCTGTAGAAAGCGAGCTCTTGACGAGTTTTAAACTAGATTAAGACCTCTGCAACGATTTGAAGCGGCTCTTAACTAAATTAGGCTTGATCGACGGATGGAGTGCACTCCGGAAGCTTCGATACGGGATGCTGTTAATTGAATCCGGAATAATTTTAAGTGATTATGTCTGACGGCTATTTGGACGATGTGAGCCAATTGACAAAGGCATTTTTACAAGATTGCAATTGTGCTTTAAGTGAAGTAAGTTTTGGGATATATTTAGGTATAGGTATGGTCGAGGTAGGGTTCCCAACTTTTTGTACGAGAAAAAAGTATATCATGGTCGAAGAAATAAATGGACAGTATTTTAGAAAAGTAAACAGTAGGTATTATATTGTTTCTCGTTATGGAAACATATCTTTTGGAGCTTCTTGCACAATTTATTATAATTTAAAAGTATTCATAAGCTTCCCCGCAATTTACGCTAATATTATGAACAGCTTGTTTTAAATGGAATCAATGCAAGCTCTATTGCTGTCATCCCGCCACTTTGCAATCATTACCGAAAACACTCTTTCTGTGAAGGCTGAAATGGCAGGAATACTAGCGGTCATAAAAACAGTATTTTGTAAACTTTTTTTCTTAGAACAGTAGAATAGATTAGAATACTCTTTATTATGTAAAAAGTATTTACGAGCGAAAAAAGTATAATACTGTTTCTAACAGTATGGTTTGGGAACCCTAGGTCGAGGCCGGCCCGGATAACCTGACATCGCAAAAGCAGCTACTGCCTAGTAACAGTCGGCTTTGGAGAACACAAATTCAAAAGTCATTTATTCAAATTAGGCTGAGTGCCAGCACTTTTTGAACGTCAAAGTTCTACATAAAGACAGTCCCCCAAAACGCCCGCCCGTCACCACTTCCTAGTGTTGTAGCTAGGAAGAAGAAGTGGCGCAACAAACTCCCCAGCAACACATCTGTATGTTAAGCTTTTAAAAACTTGAATTTATACAATAGTATGCAAAGTATTTTACAATACATGACACAGAAAATAAAATATTCAAACTGTAGGTAAATCAAATTAAATGAAATTAATTGACACTTGGTAGCTAGCACACTCCATTAAGCCATCAGAAATAGATAAACTCAAGCATTAACAAGTAAACCAAACTAATTATGCCTCCGGGCATATGTAAATTGTGTGCCCGCTTACACGTGCAATGGTATAATCTAACAACAGGATTGTGACTGGAACCACAAGCGATGAACAACAATAATAAAAAATAAAAAAAAGGAGAAGAGTAGGTACGTAGGTAGGTATCTAAAATATATTTTAGACATTCGTATAGGTAGAGCCTAGGTATAGTTTATTTTTTATTATTAGTACCGAATGGCTTTCAAATCAAAAATATATTTGGACTGAGATATTTATAAGTAGGTAGGTTTGAATAGAATCCCTATTTATGTAATAAAAATAACGACCTCTGGCCTTAAAATCGCATTTATCATTATTGATCGTGCGAACTTGTCAACACGAGGCAAAGATCAATCACTTTCAATAAGTGCAATACGAGGCGATCTAGAGGGGAACCAATTTGTGAGATCCCCTATTTCCTGTCAGTTTGTATCAACACAAATGTATACCTACACTCCCCATACTTTCCAACCGGGAATAGAGCCTTGGAACTCGCGCCCTCCACCCGCAATTACAAACATTTGAAAATAAATTTAAAATACCTAACGATGGGATCATCAGTCAAAGAAACTGGCAATATGCCTAATATTAAGATCTTACTTTTAGCATTTTATATTTAGTCGCATCATGATAATAAAAGGCCATTATTCTATAATATTAAAGGTCACTTCTGCCATTAGTTTAGCGGAGCAGACTAAAAGCTAGACAAACAATGAGGTCGATGTCCTCGGATATTTGATCTACGCTTTCCTAACAAGAATTTTAGTTAGACACAATATAATAATATTGCTATCAGCAGTGTCTACAATTCATCGTATTTTTGCCGGAAAAATGGCGGCCAAAATTAATTGGGGACACAATGCGCTTTACGCAATAGCGTGTGAAATCTTTTCGTTTTTTTGCATACGACGCAACTGTTCTGCATTCTGCATTTATGTCTTCGTCATACGTGGTTTCGTATATTAGGAACAACACAATAAACAGAATACAAGTAGCGCAGAATTTTTTTGTTCCACTCCCTCAACCCAGTGTCCTATTCCCTTGCAACTATGCATAACCATTCAAGTACAGAAAAATGCGGAAGTCAAGTAGCTAAACAGGCTGAACGGGCGTCTTCGAAACAGGCGAGCTACTCTCTAAGCTCGAATCCGTAGTTTCGGGCTTAGTTGCGGGCGTTATTCTAGTCCGTAACCTAACAACTAACAGTAACTGTCAAATCGTGTTGTCTTTCATTCTTAGATCGGGTTCGAAACTAATGGTAAGTCCGTACGTGATATGGAGTAAAATACGCCCGCAACTACGGACTTCGGGCTTAGAGAGTAGCCCCCCAGATGTTAAAGACCACTAAAGACTATTTTGGGATATTAACAGGGCTTGTAGTCAAGCAAAGAATGACCATGATGATGACCCATGTTAGCAATCCCTGTGACCTCTTAAAAGAACTTCTTTTAAAGACAGTAACCCTATTTTTGTAGAATAAAGGCGACTGCAAAATTGTAGGGAAAAGGCTAGGCTGTAGATGATGATGAACCACATTTACGCAGATCACTTTCGAGTAGAACAGTAAAGTAAGCTCACTAGCATACGTAAGACGCGTGTGCGTTTGACGCAATTCGTCACAATTATACGGTAACAACATTCGCTTTACCGTTGATCGCAATGAACTACATGAGAACCTTGTTTACGCACATTAATAGCTAAACTACTTGGCGTGGTTGCGACGTGTCTCGCACCTAGAGGAGCCCTAAATCGTTATAGGTAGGTACTCGTTTTGAGGGCAGTCCTGTTAAAAGGACTGTACCTACGTCATCGACCTAGCCTTTTCCCAACTATATTGGGGTCGGCTTCCAGTCAAACCGGATAACCAGGAATACCAGTATCTTTCGTGGAGCGGCTGCCTACCAGACCTCCACAACCCGTTAACTGGGTAACACGGTGCTCCTTGGCAAGACTGGTGTCAGAATTTCTGGCTTCTGACTATTCGTAACAACAGCCAAAGATTTACAAATGACAGCCGGGACCAACGGCTAAACATGCCTTCCGAGGCACGGAGGAGTCTCGGTATGTTAAGATGGTCACCCATCCACTGACCAACCACGGCAAGCGTTGCTTAATCTTGACGATCGACCCGTGCGGCTGATTATTTAGAAGAACTAAAAGTTTAAAAGGACGGTACGTAAAGGTACCTATTTCTTATGCCAACGACAGAAAAAAAATCTAAATTACCTTACAATACTTGAAATAAATTTCGTGTATTTGTGGGTAATTTTACTACCTGTAGATATATATGTGTATACGTGTTTTCATTTTGCTGCCTCCAAAATGAAAACACGCGACACAATTTCTAACTATACAAATACACAGTTACTGTGTTCGCAGATAACCCGCGGCCTATATACGAAATTATCTCGTTGCTTCCGGCTCGAGAGCCGAGTAGTACTACAGAACACGATACGAGTTCCAAGGAACAAACAGGCAAATTGGAAACTGAAGAGGAATTGTTTGCAACCGAATATTACGGTTTAAAACAGCTTGGTGTGAGCAGAAATGTCACCTGTTCTGTGTCAAAATTGGTCTGCAGTTTGAAGTGCCTAGAAATGGTAAATTTTTGGACCAGATCATGTAGAATCAGAAGAATGATCAACAATTTGAAACCAGTAGAAACTACAATTGTTTAAGCCGCTGATGATACTTATAAACACACAACCGATGGAATTGATTACGTTAGGTGGTTTTGCGGTTTTACTTATTGTACACAGTTACTATAATTGTAACTTAAGGAGGTATCTACAAATAGGCAACGAATACTAATGAATACGAACACTGATTTACGACGAGTTACAAACTTACAGCATCGAAACGGCAGGGAGAATGACTAATTGCCATGTTATGGTAATAGTCATACTCGTCAATTATAATGCCATACAACACTAACTAGTTAACTATTCCTGCCACTTCATCGTATCATTACGACACACGCTAAATCAAAACAGGGTCACCAGACAACGTACGAAAAAAAAGCGTGTTTAATATTAGTGAATGCAAGCAATATTGGCGGGCCGCCACACCGTCACCGGCGATCCCAATAAAACAGTGACTCACGACTTTATCGCTCACATATCTAAGATATCACCAAATATACCACATTTTCACCTGTTTACCTAACTGTACTTCACTCAATTCAAGATGGCGACGTAAATAAAAAGAAAACAGATGTTAGCAACATTTTAATATATATTTTTATTGAAATGAATCCAATCATACATTTTCTTGGATTTTTAATGTACGTTCTTTATTAAAATAATAATTATAATAATTACAAAATAATCCTTATTGGCGTTACAATTATTACACATTATATAAAAAAAAAGTTACGCATCATTCGCACTCTCAAAGCCATAATATGGACAATAATTCTCTATTTTCTTTTTACTTCACTGCATTAGTTACCGTTTGAGCAACACTCCAATTTTATTTCTTGTAAATTGAAAAATATTGAATATCTTGTGCTCTACACTCATAGACGCTGCTTTAAAGCTACGTGGACAATTTGTTAAATTAACTACAATTAAATGCACCATTGGAGACCTTCTATGTACCTTTCCTGAACAATTTTGTCATATAATACTCTGTTATGCAAGCAATATCAAAGAAATAATACTGTTTATAGAACAAATGCAGAAGTGGATGGATTATAAAGTTTAAAAATACATGCATGAGTTAAGTTTTAACATCCATAACTAGGTATTATGGTAATTTATCATTTTAAATCTTATTGTAATTGACATGCGTCTTTCAAATAATCACAAAAAGCAAAATCAATGAATGAACAGTCATCATATTGCTTACACAACAACCAATCATCCCCGACGAGCAAATAAATTAATGGATCAAGTTGACGTCCAGTCAAGTTCTACAGATCTAGTTGGGTGTAAACTTTGCCCACACCTAAGTACAACGTTATTCAGTATAATCTTTTGCTACCAACATAATGGACACAAACTCGTAGAATCAACCTCTCGTGACTTATGAGAGTGTACTGTCCAAAAATAAGCCACATTCAGACACTTCGCTATTCAATAATCATTCCGTACTGAGTGTAACAAAATGCAATAAAATTTAACAGTTAAGATAGCGATTTCTCTATATATTCATAGATAAATACGCGCCGGGGCCCGCCGCGACGTCACCCCGGCGCCCGTAAACATTTGAACAAGATTTACTCTTACGCGAATATGTACAGGCGTGGAGCGGCCGCTGCGGCTCAGAGCGCAGCGGCGGGACATCATTGGCTTTTGAGCTCCTTACCGATCGTGTAGGAAACGAGCCGGGCCCAGTCCACCTTGGTGCGCATCACCGGCAGCTGTCGCCGCAACGCCTTGAACGTGGTATCACTCATGGTCTTGTAGTTGTCGGAGATGGCGGTCTGGTACGCGTTCTCCGCGTCGCACACCAGCCGCACGAAC